>UXGD01003875.1:0-18911 GCA_900474315.1 Torymus auratus
TTGTCGCGCGATAACAAGAGCAAAAATTATCCAACCATCCTGAAATTTGGAACGGATGAATTTTAAATATTGGAAGTAAAAGTTAATTCAAGGAATTATTCAATAAAGTTTGTGGAAGCTAAGTGCCAATGAATTGGCAGCGTTTTTTTTCAGTGTACCATTTCAAAATACAAAAATCATCACCCACAATAATATTTTTTACGTCTATCCCATTTCAACCCACACCGTAACGCACGCTACCCCCACCGTATGCTTTTTCACAAAGCACCTAATGCATTTACCTCGAACCATCGCCCCTACATCGAACAGCAGCTCGCTCGGTTGGTCACGCGCACGTCCTCGACCACTCTAATAATCAGCAAACGCATTGACCGCGCAACGCCTCCGTCGCTTTCGTTAATTAGGTTAAATGCGTTTGTCTTTCTCTCTCTGTCTCTCTCTTCGCTACGTAGTTGTCCTCCTCCGCTTTACTTGAAATTCACGCTCGCGCGCGTCCTCAAAAGCGATCAATCACATCGTACCGAGAGCGACACGAAGACGAAGCTGTAAATACAAAGACTATATGTGGTAAAGAGAATCAGAGAGTCGCGTAGATAGATTTGCGGCTGGATAATTAGGCGCTCGTGGGTATATAGTCGAGCAATGCGTCGTGATGGGATCTTGATAAAATTAAGTAATGTCCATTACAGAGGCAATAATTCTCGCGTCCATGTGAGAGAGAACAGCAGATTTTAATCTTAATTAGGAGGCGAGATTTATGTCCTTAAAATATACCCCAACGCGCGGCCGCTACGACGTCTTCATTTAATTCCGCGCAACGTGAGAGAGCGCAAAGTTTAGCTGGAGCCAGGCTGAGGGTAACTAATAGTACAAAGATAAATTGCGCGGCAAAAAGAGGCAGTAGGTGGAAAACTCGAAATCCATTAGTAAAACGCAGTTGCTGCTCCTACTGCTGCTGCTGCTACAGTCGAACCCCGCGAAGAAAAAAAGAAGCGGCAAATCCCGAGGTACGTCTATACTTCACAATTCCAAGCCCGGCTATAACAAAGAAGAACGGGTTAGCCTCGTTAGAAAGCAGCTTGGGTGAAAAACAACAGCTCTCGGTTACAGAAAATCCCCGCGGAGAATAAGACAGACGCTCACACAATCGCTTCTGATCCGATCGAAAATTTATTGTCACGCACGCTCACTGCCCTATATATTTATAAAAATTCTTTCCACTCCTTCCCTCTCTTTCTTTTTCATGCGCGGTAACTTCATCAAGTCCAGCCCTTCCGTAATCGACGATATTGTTCGCCACCCCAAGCTGTCAACTGAGCCTAGCAGAGCGAGCTCCTCGAGGTTTGAAAAGGGTTCGCAGGGGCAACTATTTTTTTTTTCTTTCTTCTATCTGTCCTGTGACCGCTGTAATATTGGTTTAGCCCGGGGAGTCGCCGTTGCAGACAAAAAATAAAAAGAAGAAGCCGCCGGGGATGAACGAAAAGTGGACATCGGACGTTAATAAAAAGTTTCGACAGCGCGTGGATGTGCTATACTTATCACGTGTGTGTATATAGCAGTGGTGAGCCTCCGTGGACAGTTCTTTGTGGTGGCCGAGGCGTTGTGAAAGAATGATGAGGTTTTTGGCGGGTTGATGTGCGACGTGTATTTATTTTTCGGGGGTGGGTGGGAACGTCGCTTTTTTATAAGACATAAAGTATGCAGAATCATTAATCTTTGAAATAAAACTTCGTATAAAATAGTTGAATTAATAACTAGAAGAAATGTCAACTAAATTTATATCTGGTTAATTTTTAAGTGAGAAGCGTTGGTACCTGCCTGACTATACGTCGATACAGTGACCCATTCCGAGTTTCGTAGAGTATTTATAAGTCCTTTACATAAAATATGTTTGGATGAAGCTTATCAATATTAACATTTCTGTCATAACCGATGAGCTATTTCAATTTTGAAGTGAATTATAATCAAGTTTTTCTAGTAACATAACGATTTTAAATAATTTATGGTCTCCCGTAGACAAAGAAGCGATATATATTCGGAAGCATCGATCAAAACTTGCGCAAGGAGATTTGAGTTCAGAATCAAAGTCACGAACTGCGCCGAGGTTTTCTGCCATTAATCTTCGGTCACACTCGCCGATCTGCCCCTCAGGGGTCCAATTGAAATTTGCATACGAGAAAGTTACGTCCGTGTTGATTTACGATGAACCTCAACCAAGCCCGATGGCGATGGACTAGCATAATTCCTCTCTGAAATTATATAGGTAATTGCTTAATCAAGAGCGTGCATTTTTAATTCAACGTGGAAAAGTTTCTGATGTTTGGAATAGTTGGACAAATTTTCCGAGTGTTTGGGTCGTGGCCAAAGCCTGAATTGTGATCAAATTAGTGAAATCAGAATCTTATGGAATCGAGTACACATGTAATCGTAACCATAACATCTTATCGTTGCCCAAGTCAATATTTCCTCTCTGGAAGAATGAAATTGTTATTACAATCCGGTCGGGCAATATAAGAGTAATGGAATTAATTCAAACAGGTCTAATTTTGCCAATTGTTGATGAGTCTAAACAACTTATTTTCTTTATATCTTTATACAATAGAATGAAAGTTTAAAATAAGTTTAAAGTTAGATTTAAAACAATTGGAATCAATGGAATACTAGATTTTTATAAAATTTCTTTTAAATAATGAATCATTCTGACCAAATACTATAAATAATTGTTCAAAAATATATTCATTGATAACCTTAATTTTCGGAATTCTATATATAAATAAGAACAATGACTACATATATCCCTTATTATCTCTATACACAAAACGTAAATCCAACACAAATATCCCATTTCCTGCAGAACACCCATCTCCCATCGCGCAAGAATCACCATTTCTCCGATGTATATCCTTAAAAATCACCCATTCAACTACCACTACTACCACCACCATCGGCAGTTCAAAAACTCTCCCGTCGCAAAATCAATGTAGATTTCCTCCGTACTCCATTGCACTAACTCGCCCAGCCCGTGTATCCAACCCTCCGGGCGCAGGAATCGGAATTACATCAGCGTTTCCTTCCGGTGAAGGATCGGGGTGATTTCCCCTTTCCTCCCAACGGCGACTTTTCATTCGGCTTAGCAGATTGGTGCCATTTTCAAAGGGGCGAAGAGGGGGATACCTCGCGCGCGAGAAGAAGAAAGAAAGAACGGCATACCGGAGGGAGACATACAGTCTCCCGAGTAAATGCGAGAGTTGTTCTTTTTCGGTGGCTTGTGAGACGACGAGACGCTGATAAGGTATATACGGGGGTTGCGAAGAGGGGACGAAATAAAGGTGGCGCGTCCAGAGAGAAAGAGAGAGAGAGAAGGAGAGATGAATAGGGCGATTTGCGTGCGTAATGAAATTGGGCAGTAAAGCGCGGCTTATGAAGAACGCGTGAATTGAATCAATTAATGTTCTGGGCGGGTTAGGGATGTTTTCGCTTTTTACGGCAAGAGTGATTGCGAGCGGCAATTTTTTCATTTTTTTTTCCTGTTCCGGTAGCTGCTGATGTTACAGTCGTAGGGTCGCAACGGCAGTTGAAGTTAATCGCAATTTTTATGGTTTTTTAAGAAAGGCGTTATTAGGAATTTTATCGCGTATAAAGGTTTCACTGCGGGATTAATAACTTAATGGCTCGGCGGAGCTTAAGGCTTTTTTCCAGATCGTCGCTGTGCTTAATAGCTCATTTATTTGCGATTTCGCTATAATTATAAATTTAATAATAGATGTCATTGGGAAATTAAATACTCAAAGTTGCATATCGAAGCAAGATTATATGGCCGTAAGGTACTTACCTCTTATCATCCGAGAGTATTTTACATTTATTATAGCTATTATTCCCTTTAAAAGAAGGTGTTATTAGAAACAGTTGCATGCCAAAGTCCCGTTACGATTTAATAACCTTTTGGAATATATCTTGGCGGTATCATGGATCTCGTGCGAGCCATTTCTAAACTTTAATATTAAAAATACACTATATACTGTGAAGTTTTGCCAATCTGGAATGCATTTACTTATATACAAACTATATTCTACGATATAATACTCAGCCCTGATATACCAAAATACCACATTTTTAAAACGCCATTTAAAAGAAGAATCGAAAAGCCGCACTCAATATAAAAAAGAAACAAAAGATTCAGTGGCTCTACCAAATGGTTCTGAGCCAGCTATGTCGAAACGGAATGCAGCAGCCGCAGCACCCCCGACTTTTTCCCTATATCGATTAACGATTTAACGATTTTATCGCTTCTCTCGCGCGCGGACCGGATGTACTCGACCTGCTCTCCACCTTTTTTTTCGTTCAACCCTCCTCCCCCTTCTTTATTCGAGAACTTACTTTATACGCACCCTCTATTTAGTTCGCGTGCGCAGCATCTCGGGAAAAATATTTCCGAGCAAGTTGCGCGGATAAAATGCAGAGCATCGAGAAGTACAGTGTATGCATGTATACGGGAAGAGAGCTTCTGACACGATAAGTGGAAAAGAGAGAGGGAGAGGAAGATCGCAGGATGCATCCATCGAGCGATTTTCGCGCGAGAGCATCTAGATCGATTCGGTGACGTTGAAATTTTTAGTGCTACTCGGGTGGAGCGCATGTCGAGAAAAGATGGGAGCATAGAGGGCTTCTCGCGAATTGTGAATTATTGATGGGACACGTTGCTTGAGATCTATTGAATAAGAGAAAATTTATAAAGGATAGTTTGTATATATATTTCGTTTGCATTTTCTTTACCATTCGTGAAAAATTTATTTCCATTGGATTTTTGAGTGCAAAGACTTGGAAGTATTTGAGGAAATCTCCAAGAAAGAAGCCCTTATGACGGCCAAAAAAAGGTCAAAACTTTTTTTTTATAGATCATAACATATACGAAAACGCTCGTGTTCCATAAAAAACGACTTTGCGACACTGTTTTAGAACAAAATCCATTTTTCTTATGGGAATTTAACATGAGAAAAATGGACGAAAAGTAGTCATAGATGATTAAGTCAATTTGGCGCAAAGTTACGTGCATTTGAAAATCGCGAAAAATGATAAAAAATTACCAAAAATGATTGAATTACGTGAATTTGGAGAAAATCGCTCATTTTTTATCATTTTTCGCGATTTTAAAATGCACGTAACTTTGCACCGTATTGACCGATTTCTCCGATTCTCATATCAAATTAAAGCTCTTTTCTTCTACTTTAATCGCTTTTTTGTGAAATATGTGTTGTCATCTTTAACAGCTTGCTATTGATTAATCATAAGTGACTACTTTTTGTCCATTTTTCCCATGGTAAATCCTCATAAGAAAAATGGATTTTGTTCTAAAACGGTGTCACAACGACGTTTCTGATGGAACACGAGCGTTTTCGTATATGTTATGACCTACCAAATGAGAAAACCTTGTCGCGAAGGTGTGCCTTTAAAAAAAATGTTGACCATTTTTTGGCCGCCATAAGGGCTACTTTCTTGGAGATTTCCTCATATACTTTCAGATTTACCGAATTCACATGATTATACATATTTTAAAAATCTGATTACGTAATTTTTTTCATTTCTACAAGGTCCACCACACAAGGTTAAAAGAAATACGCTCATCTAATTAATAAGATAATGAAAAAAATTACACCAGCTTTCCTAGAATTCATCTGTTAATCTTTCTCTCTCCCCTTTCTTTATTCAAAGCGTTATTATTCCGCTAATCGCAAACCTAATTATGCACTTTTATGCTCCACAATCCCGCAAACCTAATTTTTCTCTTGCAAAAAGCACATCCCACGCGTTAATTTGTTTCCGAGCAGAGAGTCAACGACGATTACGGCTCTTGTAAGATCTCGTCGCGTTGCAATCCCGCGGCGCAATTGCAAGCTGAAGCGCGCTATTAGCAGCGCGACCTTGGCCAATGGAAAAAGTATAATGCGGGTTTCTCTCCCGCCAATTAAAATTCTCGTTCTTCCCCCCGTTTGATCCGCGTTTTTTTCTCCACCTCCTTCTCCTCGTTGCGGGTGATTAGCTTTCTCGCAATCGTGATTTCGAAAAGGTCTCTGAGGAGGATTCTCTGACCTTTTCCGATTATTCGGTGGTTTTCTTGTTTCTTTTTTTTGCTGTGATGGAGAAGTTTTGCTGTCGTTTTTACAGGTAGGAGTTGAGTGAGGGTTGGTTTATTTTTTGACGGCGGAAGAGGTCTGTTAAAATTTTCAGGACACGAGTTTTCACTCGTGCTGAAATGGTTATTTTAACGAAAGGCGAATCTAAATAATGCAAACATTGAAGTACACTAACAAAATTTTAAATTCTCATATTCAATTTTTTTTGTTTAAGTTTTCATTTTTATATCACAAAATTTTACGGAAAAAAGCTTTTAGCATCTTTAAAAGTACTTATATCTTTTTATTTATTCATTTATTTATTTATTAAATACTTATTAGACGTGCGTAAACTTGTTATGTGGCATTGTGGATAGAGGGTACAAAAATACATAAAAAAGCAAAATACTGGTGAATTGAGACAAGAATTATGATGTTGAAAAAATCAAAGTGCCAAAAGTACAGAATTTTATCTAATACATATAGCACAAATTTTGAAAAATAAAATCTACATTTTTATACTTTCGAAGTTATTAATAAATCACGTTATTAAGAAACGCACAATTATTATGAAAACAAACAAAAGTTGAATCCACCCAAAACATCACATGGTTTCTAAAAAAACCGATAATCAAACGCTGAAAACATTCACCTCTGAAAAACTCTCCACCCCCTACTAAAAAACCAACCACCCTCCAGTCCAAGACAGTATAATTTCCACTTGAGCAACCGCATTGCCAACTTTTTACGAAAAAAAAAAACCACGTACCCATTATATAACTTCTGTCCGATCGAGCGAATGATTCCCGGTGCTTTGAGGGGAGCGAAGGAAGAAAGAAAGAATAAGGCGACCTGCTGACGCGATGCCGCAGGGCCGATAGGCGCATGCGCGCTACTCTCGCTGGGTAATAAAAACGCCTCGGATGTTTCCGCAAAGCCACTCAGTTTCTTTATCCGCTAGCGGAAAAGAAGAAGGTGGATGGGTTGGCGTGTTCTACATGCGTTCACGCTGAGAACGGAGAGAGAGAGGAGGGTTAAAGAAAGGAACGCAGGTGATTTTTATTAAGATGGTATAAGATGTATAGTTTTATGTGTATTAGGTCTAGTGTTATTATATCCTAAATTTATAACAGTTATTGTTAACCATTCTCATTAACATATATCAAATCTCGATGGCAATGGGCAAATTAAAATCCCATTTCTCAGGGGGCGAAAAATCATCGGAAACAATTCCATTCCAGATTTATCACTCCGATTAGGAACGAGCGCAAACGAGACCGATGAATAAAACATGAGAGCACGCGGATGAATATCCCGGGCAAATCGATCCACAGTCACACACAATATAAAAAAAAGAAAACTGCCCGCGTATAACGCAGTCCCCCCTCCCGAGCCGTAAAGTCACCCGACAAATTCTACTTATACAAACAAGGAGCCCCTTGAAGACGCATATCGCGCCATTCAAATCCCACGGATAAACATCATACGCACGCGGAAACGAACGAACGCGAGGAATCCCCTATAGCGTAAGCTCCCATTTCCCGCGCGCGCTCCTTATTTGCGATCCATCTGCTACGCGCATGCATAGATATATATACGTATACCAAGCCGTTGCTCTCGACTTTTTACGCGGCGATTTGTTATTCCACGGCGATCCTCGCGAAACTTTAAATGGACTATATTGTGCGAGCAACCGGTGGGAGCGGCTCGGATTTTTCTATCGTTTTTCCCCTGTCTCTTTCTCACACATATACACACACAACCGTTTTTGCCTCTTCTCGAGAAACTTTGCTTTTCACTTGGCGTTGCGTCGCGCGTCCGAAAATCTCGGTAGAGTTTTACCAGGGCGCGTGGAAGTTTCGCGCGCGCCTTATGTCTTTTCGATGGGCCGCGAATGAGTTAAACATGAGCGAGCCCGGCGCGCGTGCCTTCGGTGCAGAGTTGGAAGTTTTTGTCGGTCAGGAAAAGCGACGCGGTAGCTCGACATTGCGAATTGAAAATCGCCGGAATGAGAGCGTGGGATTCGAGGAGATTTAATGCAAATTAGGAAAGGGGGGGCGAAAGGTTTGTCTGCTCGTTCGAGAGAATTGGAAATGGAGGATTAAAAAATTGAGACTGACGATTAAATTATTAAAGTTTTGCTTTAATGTGGGTATTTTGGTTTTTGTTGGGAGCTGCGTCTTTAATGAGAGAATTACTCATGTGTGGTGCAGTTTATCATTGCGTCAATGTTTACCCTCTTATATGTTCCTTAATATGACGGGCTCATATAAGTAGGTAGTAACATCATCTATTATGAACGTGGGCTAATATTTTGCCAGCTAAAACAGTCAAGAGCCTCGTTATTAATGAAAGTTATTGAAAAAGTGCTTTAATTTATTAGCTACGCCATTCTTCATTAAAGAAATAATCGTTAAGTCTATTAAATTCTTCTCGCATCGCGCATTCATAAAATACCAAAAAAAAAATTTATAACTATAAGTGACATAGTAAAACTGGTATAATTTTGATTATCATTTTAATTTTTGTCATTTTCAACACTCACAGTTCATCTTTTATCCGCAAAAACAATCTAACATCACAATTCCACCAGTCTAAGACCCTTTGAAGTTTTATTTAATCAGCCAGCTCTCTCCTCATCATCTAGCCCCTTTTAATAACATAAAAAATTCATCTCTCTCTCAAGACACCTTCAAAAGGAAAAACCGCTGGCAAACAATTCCGAGTACCGAGAAATGCCATTCCGTCGTAATAATTTACGTGGCATTAAGCCACTCCTCTCGTAATTCGTCCTGCTCGAATCAAGTGCGCCTCTCGCTCTCCGTGTGCGGAAAATGCGGCACACCCGAAACTTCCTCTCAGAAGCTCGTTGTACAATTGCGTGTGTGCTTGTGTGTATGTACGGTCTCACCCAGATGGCAAGCGGAGCTTAAAATTGCAGGAAAATTAAGATGGCGCTGGTGAGCTAGATTGGGCGGTGCGTTGTCTTCCCGTAATTTCTCAGGGGTTCAGGGTTGCTGGTTTTGAATGGGATTAGGCGGAGGGGAGGAGTTTTCGTGGTAAAAGTTTGGAAAGTTATTGGGAATTTTCGGTCAAATCTTACGAGCACACCGAAAATTGGCCTCTCCGAAAGGTTTGGTTTATGCTTTTGTTTAAAATTGTATTCATTTGTATTTTACAATGAATTAACGTTTTGTTTGAACTTTGTGCACGAATGAACTCTTTATGAATTATACTGAATTAATAAAGAGCTCATTTCATCAATGTATTCGTCGCTATCTGGGTCGTTATTTAACTACATACTTGGGCTCGCGTGCCAAGCTACAGTGAAGTCCGCCTGTATCTGTTCGCGGTTTTTTAAATTTATTTTCAATTCCTTTCTTTTATCCTTTTACTCTTTTTAGAAGCTAAAAGCCTGGAAAAAATAGCGTTTAATATACATTTCTACTAAAGACTTACGTATTTATAAATATTTTAATTCCTGCCTAATTAAAATTAAAAAAATTATAAAGCAAAGTACCTTCTTATGAATATTCACAACTTCAATCTCACATACCGCATCGTACAACATACACCTAGTTCCCACTTTTCTCTAATAACACTTTGCTCTCCACGCAGCTAATCCTCCCGTCCCACCCTCGCCAAGATATAAACGCGCATCGGCTACTGCCCCGTGACCGCTAACCCGCGGTGCGCGATTCCGCTCGTAATCTCACCCTCTCAACTCGCGACAGTAGACAGCCGCCTGCTTACTCTCTCTTTCTCTCTCTCTCTCCCTCTCTCTCTCTCTCTCTCTCTCTCTCTCTCTCTCTCTCTCTTTCGCGTTAGTTGCACCAACTTCACCTCGCGTATCCGCGCAGTGTTGACTCGGCTCAAGTTCGACGCCTCGTATATCCGGGCCGATCATTTCCGGGATCAGCGGAAGCGGTGAGATCGGGGGATAGCCGCGTGGTCAGAGGAAAGACGTGGTTTGTCATGGTATAGGGTGAGAGGGTTAGGTTTAAGTTATCTTTAAGCAAGGTCTTTTGTTGGATCAAATTTAAGATGATAAAAATATATAACAAATAATGAAATAATGAAAACGACGTTATTTTTCCTGACGAATTGATTTATGTAAATAACTGTAAATTGGAAGTAGCTGGCTTTGAAAAAGATTCAATTGATAAATTTGGAAATTTTGAAAACCATAATTGTCAGTATAGACCTGCAGTATTCTTAGTGTCGATAGCTTTGCACAAGTTAAATTGAAATTGAATTTCACAGCCATCAAATTGGGATCGCCTAAAGCCCATATTAGATTACGTCGAAGCTAGCTGAGATGCAATGACAACCATTACTATAAAACTTGCATGAAAAAGATTTTTAAAAGTGACCCTTTTTTATATTGGAATAATATTTATATTATTACACAACTAATAGAGATATCTTGTGAAGTATATCCGAAGATATTAATAAAAAAAGTTTTTATTGTATGTACTCTGTTTTGATAGGTTTACATTATTTTGGAGGACTTTTATCTACTTTTAGCCAGTTCGAATAAGTACGTGACACTGCATCTTTTGATTGATTTAAGAAAATATATGAGTCCAAGTTGCTTTTAATAACTGACCTCGTGAGTTGGTTAAATAACATAAGAATGGACCAAACCAAATCAAATATCGCCCGTGTCACAAATTAAGCGTCTAATTACAAAGATGCAAAAATGTTTTCTGTAGTTATACCTAAAGAGAACATAACTACATGTGTCTTTTTTGCATGAGGCAAGTGCAGAAGAACATTTGCGGAAAAATCCAAAATACCGATTAGTAATGAAAAGCTGCACCCATACTCGGGGATAATGCTATAGTATTTATCTTCGATGCGGGTCCGATGTTTAGCTCGAAATAACAAAGAATAATTAATAATACGATTAAAAAAGGAAAAGTAAACGATTATAATATTCTTATTTTAATTGTATTAATTAGATTTTCTTTTTCCTTTATTACATTTATTATTATAATAATTAATAATACCTGCGATATCGTGTTTTGCCGTTGATTCAACTTGAATTTCATTTACTATAATATATTGTAACACTACATGTTAGATGAAGTTAAAAATTTAATATCTATGAACAATAGCTTGCACATCCGAAGAAAGAGGATTCCATTATCTCTTTAATCTATCAGTGGTACAGACCGAAACGCAAAATTAGAGTGCTTAGTATTTTTGTGAAAAGCATGTGATGCCCCTGTTATATGTTATATCTAAGATGAATAAATTTGTGATTTAATGTGGTAAAATAGATCTTAAAGTTACTAAATGGCCACAGTACTTTTGCTAGGATTTTATTGTATAGCTTTGGTTAAAAGTTTTTCTTTGATATATTGTAGTCGTAGGTTTTGATATTATATACAGTAGAATTCACACGCAGATATGGGTGCACAGAACAATTCAGGGTTTATAAATGCGATATATAATACATATTTGTATTCCATTTATTTAAGAGAATATAAAATTTAACTAAAATTTAGTAATTATGAAACTAACCTCATATTCCTGCATCTTCTGTAGACGCAAATAAGTTTCAAACATAGAGAAATTCAAAACCAAAGAAAGTAAGTGTAATGTTTATCAAAATTGCAACCGACCAAATGAAATGTACAAGCTTTGATCATTAACAATGAAAACAATATTTCCTAGCAATACAGACCATCTAATTCAACACTTATCTCTCAAAATTAATCATACTTTCCACTACCAACACACTCCCTTCCCTCTTTACAACCATCCAAATCAAACGCCACCGATAACATCAGCCGCGGGCCAATCTTGAAAAAGTTATCCGCTTTACTGGCAAACTCGGACGCATGACGGGGCATTTTTCATTCTAAAACGGATACACGAGGCCGCAGATCGAAGTCTCGAACGATTACATACACGCACTCACACCCCACACATACACACACGCGCGTGTGATCGACCGTGTAGCGTGTACACGCGGGGAAATGATTGACGAAGCGCAAGTATTTATCTCCCGGGAAAGCCGTCCCATAAATTTTCCACCGAGAAGGAGAAGAGAGAAGAGGAAAAGTCTTCGTGGGGTCAAGCGATGGACGCGCGATTTTCAAGTTTCTGAGTGTAAGAATTTATTGCTGTAGAGTGTAGATTCGTGAGGATAGTTGTCTCGACTTCGCAGTGTCATTTTGTAAATTTCTGAATTTTAGTTCAGATAAAGAATCTATGAATTGTATGCTTTTATACAAAGTTGATAGATAAGTTTCTTTCTTTTTATCATTTATACCATATTATTTTTTTTACAGATTCTCTTCTATGTTTCGTGCATGTCCGCAGATTAGATATTATTTCGCACATGTTCAAAAATGATATTGATTCAAAATTAATAATTTAAATGTGAAAAAATAACATGAAATACTCATTCATAGTCTACCAAAATTTATAAACAAGCAGTGACAATAGATGAATTTATTCATCGTGAACACGACAAAAATAAAAATTCAATTGATATACGTTGAAATACGTATTTCGTAAAAATGGCATTTTTACTGACAAAATAAAAATGAAACGGCTTCTCTTCGACGTGTTGTTTGACATTTTTTCGATTCCAAGATGTATATCATAATGTTTTACATAACGTTTGACACTGTATCACGTCACCTCGATATTCCACTTTTATTCTCCCAAAAATACCTTTCCTTCAAATCATGAAAACATTTTGCAGCACGAATTCAATCATATATTATCTCCTTATCACCCTAAATACCACTAATCATCACTAATCAATATACACTTTATCTTCTTAAGGGGATGTGAAACGCCCTATTTTTATTATTTTATTTCTTAATTTCCAAAAGTTTATGTACAAAATCTCGATATTTAGGTTTACACAATAAGTATTACCAGGAATTCTTTTGAGCGATGACATTATTATCTCCCCTAAAATTTTTATGTTGAAAAATCAGTGATTTAGCATCTAAACGCGATCCCTGCCTTACCAACGTCACTTTTTTATTTTATTAATTTGTTTTTAAATTTTGTTTAAAAAAAAAGGATCTTCAGGGCTTTCATTTACACATCAATAAGTATTACCAGGATTTTTTTTGAGCGATGACATTAGTATCTTCCCTAAGATTATTATGATGAAAAATTATTGTCGGTATATCACTTCCCCTTAAGGTGATGCGATATACCAGCGTTACTGATGATTGCAGGGACCCGTTTTTTTTTCATTGCATTTTAAATTTACGAAAACATCTCTTTGACAAGTTGTACTTAGTTCTTTACTGAATCTATAGCGTATTAAAGCGATGTTTACTCAAAACTTGAAAATAGTGGAAAAAAAACTGGTCACTGCAATCGTCGGCAATGGCATGGTGAAGCATCACCTTGAAGAAACTTCCTCTCGTCTTATTAAAGTCATCCGAGAGAGACAAAAACGACTAGCAGGAGCCCAACTTTTCTCATCAGGCAAAAAGCTGTGGGTACGCGTGCATGGTATTGTAGAACCGGCGAAAAACACGTGCGCTCGACGCGAGAGCGAATCTTATTACGGAGAATCTGCGTAGCATCGAGGTGGCTGCTGACCGCCGGCGAGGCCATTAAAATCTTCTCTCTCGTATATACCCTCGGCAGACGACAGCGGCGTATAATTCAATTAAAAGTTGCGACGGGGAGGGAGCGGGGAAGGTAGGAGACGCTACCCTCCTATTAAACTTTCTTGCGAAGAGAGAGAGAGGGAGAGAGAGAGACATAGGAAAGTGACGCGCATGGTCGCAGGTGCGCTGCACGGGTTGGCGATGATGCTGGAAGTGGAATTTCTTTTATTCGGTGGCTGGCCAGTAATGATTATGTGATGGGGCTCGGATATTGGTTTTGTTCTTATGTTGTTGTTGATGATTTATGGAATTGCGAAATGCATTTATTACTGTTTTATAACTTTTTATTTACTTGTATATGAGGCAAATTCGAGAAATTGTCTATTATCTATTATCTTATTGCTTTCAAAACTATAGATTCACTTCTTACGTCTATAATATCATTTATATTTATAGTTTAGAAATTACTTAATATGATATATGATCGCCTTAAATGTATCTGCCCCTATTTACGTAAGTATTTGCTTTTTCTACGAAATTTTAAGTATCCACTTAGTTCTGGAATGTTAGTAAATCATGCATGTAGTAACGTACATCCGTTAACTGGTACCTTAAATGCAAGCTTCAGACTTACATATTAAAGCGGCTCGAAGGTATTCGTAATTTTCATGCGACTCACCTGAAACAAAAAGAATGCGACAAAATTAGGTAAACATTCGAACATGAATACAGAATAGTAGTTTAACAATTCAAATTTTTCACAGTATCAAGAATTAAATTTCAACTTTCAGCAAAAGCTTGGCAGGGAATTTAGAGGACTTTTAAAACAGAAATTACAATGAATTCATGAGATTAAACTGTTGCTTCCTAGTTTGTTCCATCGCAACACTTCTTTTTTATTTGCATTTACGCATACAC
Source organism: Torymus auratus (assembly GCA_900474315.1). Classification (NCBI taxonomy): domain Eukaryota; kingdom Metazoa; phylum Arthropoda; class Insecta; order Hymenoptera; family Torymidae; genus Torymus; species Torymus auratus. The sequence continues at coordinate 14,624 of UXGD01003875.1, forward strand.
TTTTCATCCGAACTTAATACTTTTAAATTATAAAAGGAGATTACACTGTCCGTTATGTCATACAAATTTCTACTTTCTAATGCAGAAAGAAAAATTGTTTTCAGTTCCCCCTCGAGAACTCACCTCACCCTGCACCACCACCAATATTTGACTTCAAACCTACCCTTTACCTTTCCATCGGTAAACCACTCAACCCTATATCTCCTCCTCAACCAGCAAAAATAAAGAAAACAAACCTCCGAAGACGAACTTCCGCCGCGTTTTCACAAAAAGGCTGTCCTATAGAGGCGCGAAACTTTCTCTCTCTCTCTCCTCTGCACTTGGGAAGATTTTTCCACTACCCGGGTAAACTTTGGTAGGGGAAGGGGGCGATAAGAAAGTCGCGAGTGGCGCCCATAAAGACGCGCGGCTGAAAAAGTGCGTGTTCGAGCGAAAGGAGGAAGTAGGCGGCGACGGTGGTGGTGGCGGGCGTTGCGCGCGATTGTAAAAACTGAAAGACGTTATTCGTAATGCCGGCTTGAAGTAATGGCCGCGCGTCGTTCCAAGTATACGAAGTGGTCGTTTCGCGGTTTGGAAGTTTGATTGGAATGGCATAGTGGAGGTGTAAGTGTATGGTGTCGTTCAAGGGTTATTTCTTTTGTTGGATTCTGAGAGGATTGTGTAATGTGTGATGTGTTTGAATTCAAATGGCAAGTGAAGTTTTAGGGCTATCGTTCCAAAAGTGTCTGGTTCAAATTTGTTTAGAACATTCGAGATACGAACGTATGAGTTTGAATAGATTTTTACATTAGTAGACTGCAGTGACATTGAACAAAGATTTTGTAGCTTTGAGATTATATATTTATTTTTAATTAATTTATAAAAATTTTGTTGGACTTAATCGTTGACATTTATAGTCATACATAAAAAGGAACACTTGAGAAAGAGAAATTTAGATTTTTCAACTTTTAAAAATACTTTTCTGGCTATGAGTACTAACAAGGTATCTATACTTGTAGATTATCGATTTTGACAACGATCTTAGTAAAGACGACAAATTTAAAATTGAAACTAAAACAAAAAACATATTTACCATGCGTATTGATTACGTTTGGCTACAAAGGTCTTTTTATTTCGCTATCAAATTTTTAACAATCAGACCAAGAACATTGCGTTGCCATTGATGAAATCGTAATTCTCTTTGATCCCCCATCACATTCAAAATCCATACTAACTTCGACCCTAAGAATCCCTTGTCTCCTTCCCCAACCCTATCATACCTCCGGCAATCAGAACTTCAAGTGTCACTGCAAACGCACACACATATATAAACGCACGTAATATACTCCAATTGATTTTCCCATCGGGCCACCTTCGAGCTACTGCTCTATTAAGCTTGCGCGCGAACCGATGATCGCGGTATTCCCCTTTTTATGGGAATCCGATGTGTGCGGCGCCCTTCCTCGTAAACGTCGAAAAACCGTCGTCACCGACGTGCCAGCCGAGTAAAACGATGAAATTTACGTGGCCCACGCGACTTGCATACTGTTAGTTGGAAGAATAAATCACGATGAAGTGAAAGACGGATTGGATTTTGAGGTTGATTGGAATTTTGTGTCGAGGGGAGTTCGTTTAGTTTATTTTGGAGTATTTACGCGATTTACTTGGTAAAAGTAAAGCTGACGACAAATTACCATTTAAACAATAAATATTTTAAAATAAATTTCCCTTTGCAAACTATTGGAATTGGTATATTGTGTTTTTTGTTTAAATCGATCATAAAGGAATACTTCAATTATATAGGATTCTCCTTGAAGGCTTTGGCGTATAGCTCCGAATGTATTGGAAAATTGTTTGCTTTATCGTTATTTGATTGGCGCATAAAAGTTGAAAAGCAAAGGTTTTTATTACGTTGTTAATTGAAATTTTTCGTCACTGTTGTGTGCAAGAAAAAATGTCACAGAAACTATATCATGCGAGAAATAAACTTAATTAAACTCAGGCTGTTTATACACCAATTTTCGCGGTACGAAGTGGTGCTATACTTTAAATATGTGATATTGACTCCTCATATTTATCTTTAATTATACGTTTTCAGCACAGCAAATTATTGAAATACAGCCCAAAATTAATAATATTATTTTGTTCTATAATTATTTTAAAAATATGAACTATATTATTAATTTTAAAATATTCATATAAGTATAATTGAATAATTTAATCATCACAATGATTTTATCGTAAATCGAACGATTTAGAAGCAATATTTTTGGTGAACGCGTTCTCCGAAGGAAAAATCCACTATACAAGAGAAATTACAGAAAAAGTTTCATGCATTTTATAGTTTAGCGTTATGTTTACTGCCGCATAAATCTCTCGGAATATCGCGGGAATAAAATTTTGTATTTGCAAACTTGTTTGCAGTAAAGCAAAATTTACTCAAATAGCGATGAAATTTTTTTACAAGCGCCGTATAAACATTTTCCCTTAAACAGCTCATGAAAATTTTGTCTCACAAAAGTACCTCATTCCAAAATCTACATCGTAATAACCCCTCCACCTATCTCCCACATTAATCCTCTGTCATTAACTTTCTCACTTTCATCGAATTTCAAAAATTACGGGTATAACTCACTCTATATACATGCGGTAACGAGCACGTAACGCAGTGAAACTTGTACATAAACGCGACGTCGACATTTACATGCGAGCCTGGCGTACAATAACAATCCGGCCGATAATGCAGCCTGATGTACATGTATATATACCACGCGGAGTTCGAATTTTCATTCTAATGACAACGCAAGCGCGCGAGTATATACCAATGGCGAATATTTCTGCGAAGCTTTTATCCCAATAGCATTGACGTATATAGTGCGAGTTGAAATAAAAGAGCGACATGCGCGCTCTCGTATATTGATCGAATTTTTATTTTCATGAAAAAGAGCAAAAGGGAGAACTCGAACTGATTTAATTTTAAGTAACGCGTGGGTATATAAATATACGTTGGGCATAATCTATATTTTGCCTGCGTTATTATAATGAATACGTTGGCGATGACATTGTATCTTTTAGTTAATAGATAAAACCGCTGCCAAATATTTGGCACTTAGCTTCCCCAAACAAAATTTTCGTTTCCTTCTATTGAAATTCTAAAAATATATTTTTCACAAAAAATGCTGCAAAATTTCAATCCTTAGAATTTCAATTTCAATTTCTTAGAATTAAAATTTCAATTTCTTAGAATTAAAAAATGTTGATTAGAGAACCCGAATTATTGCAAATTTAGTGCAATAAGCCGAAATTAACCGATTTTTTTTTGGGCAACGAACTCGGTTCGAAGATATAGAAAAGCTATCTCTGTGCCAAATTTCAAGATGATTGGATAATTTTTGCTCTTGTTATCGTCCGGCAACGAAAACGAAAATTGTTTCTACAATAATTTTTTTCTAAACAACAAATGAAGATGATCACTTGAAATTGTAGCCGAATATTGCCCCGAACAAGTGTAATAAGTGGTTAAAATTTCAAGTCGATAATTTATTTAGAAAAAAAATAAAGAAGTTTAAACCATATTTTCTTTAATAACAAATGATACAGTAAAGATAATTAAAGTTTAAAAAAAAGAAATTGTAGGTAATTTGACGACTTTTAAATAAAAATTGATTATATTAAGTAATATCTACCGTAACATTTATTAAAATAAAAAAAAAAAAAAAAAAGAAAAGCGGAAAAATGAAAAAAATAGGTTAAGCTATCTCTATTCGACTTCGAAACGAAGGGAATAAGCTTTACCCGATGAAAATCGGTCAATTTGTTCAAAAGTTATAGCCGGTACACACGCACACGAAAATTTGTTTGCTCAAAAACGACGGATTTTCGTGCCAAAAGTCTTAAAACATGTGTTTAAACATTTTTTGTTTCAAACATTTTTTTCACCATTACAAAGCTTCCTCTTTGAGGAAGCAAAACATTTAATAAGTAGAGATAATCTTTTTTGGTTTTCATTCAATTTTATTTTGCAACTATTATTTGCAATTATAACATTTAGTGACAAATCTACAAACAATTAGATATAACTTTGCAGGTTTTGAAAATTTTTCAATTTTGATATCGTTGACTCCCCCTGAAATTGAACAAGGAAGAAAATGAGACCTTGCAAAATAAAATTGAATGAAAAACAAAAAAGATACTATCTACTTATTGAATGTTTTTTTATACCACTCATACTTAAAATCATAACTTTAATATGATTATTCGGCTCTCGTGGTATAAAATACGGTTCGAAACTGGTGCGTAAGAAGATTTT
>UXGD01003876.1:0-18910 GCA_900474315.1 Torymus auratus
ATACCCGGGGGGTACACGAGGTTCTTGCAACAAACCCGCTGCTAACTGAATTGGTAGAATGCTTTCTCAAAGAGTATATTCAATATTTTTATGATATTTTTCTATCGAACATTTAAATTAAAAATCACTGTTTAAAGTTGAAACTTTATAATAATTCACGTTTCAATTAAAAAATTATAAAAGATTTTAAGTATTGTCAAACTTACTTTATTTATACTTGCTTGTATTCTATATATGATTAATACAAATGTCTAAAGAAATTTGTCAATTCAATAAAAAAGTATAGTATTGTTCTAAGTGGATGAAATCTTTAAATCTGTATTCTCATCTCAAAAATAACTTTTAAATAATCTCAAAATGTATGAATAGAGAGAGAATAAAGATTATTTTAAGAATCTGTGTTTATATTATATTCATCTTTGAGATATAATGCCGAGAAAGTTATTTATAATTCGTAAAATCTAAAAAGTACCTACTTTTTCAAATCAGCATTTTGAAGTCAACTTTTTTATTTTATGGCAAAAATAACTTGTGAGTAGTTTTAAAATACATAATTTAGAAGGAAATCAAATGTACTTTAAGAATATCGGTCTTCATTTTGCATATCTTTCGAACAAATTAAAAAAAAAAAAATAGTTTTGAAAAAAAAATTGGTTTCAAAATTTAATCAATTCTAAGTTAAAACATACCTAAGGTGCGTGCGAAAGTTCAGCTAATTCCGTCCATCCATTCAAGAATTATGCCAGAGACAAAATTTGGTTTTAGACAGACATACTCACATACATACATACATTTTTTTAAAACCTATTATGCTCAAGAACCTCAAAAATATCGAAATTCATCAAAATCTTTGATTCGAAAATTTCACCGTTAGAAAGCTTTCTCTTTGAGAAAGCAAAAGGGATCTACGGAGATGTTCGACAGTGAACGAGTCAATTATTTAAAAAACTTACTTTTTCACGTCTGCGTGCCTTCTTCTTCTATAGAAGTATACGTGAAACGCATCCTCCGGCTATTTGGGTTTAAGAATTTTTTTAATAAGCGATTTGCTTACTATTGCATGTCTGCGTAACTCCAATATAAACAAGATTTTCAAGACAAGACTATAGTACTTTTCATACTGACTAAAAATGCGAGACAATTTAAATACAGACATATCGAATCACCTTACTATAACTTTCAAAACTTAATACTTGACTAAAGATAAAACATTGAGAAAAACATCCCTTTTACGTAAAATAAGTTAAAAAAAAATGAAAAGAAACTATGAAAACCCTAATAGTGGCATTCAGACGAAAGCATATTCTATGCTAAATTCGTCACCTGATCAATATTAAACGGAGACAAACTAAATAAAATCTGAACGCGCTCATCCACCGTTAAACCTTCCCCATCATACACGTTTCTCCCCACGTCACCCAACATTTTAATTTACGAAAATTCCCAATCAACCTGTTCCGCATATCAACCCCATCTCTCTCCCTCCACATTTGTATATTATACCTATATAACACGGCAACCTTTACGCGCCCCGTCTACTTCGATTTCGGAAGATCATCTCGCGACGCAACCCCCCGAAATCCGCGGCTTATCCGGGGAGGCTTACGCCGGCTTATCCCAATCATTGCCAGGGCTGCGCGCGCGCCGGTGCCAATTACGCCGAATCAACGTCACCGGGGCACAATGACACGCGCGCGCATGCGGCCCCGTCGTTTATTATTGCGATACTAACAGCGTGAGAGTCGGGAGACGTCGATCAGAAAATTTTCATTTCCTTTCGGTTGTGTGTGGAGTATGTGGATATATATTGGCGCTGAGGTTTGTTGACTGTGCGGTTCGGTAGTTGACGGTTCAGCTGATTTGTTTGTGATGTGTAGGGGTAGTGTAGAGAACAGTTCTATAGAGTTGGATTTTTTTTATGAAATACTGGGGTATAGATGAAAAATTATTTTTTTCTCTTAGCTACATGGCTTTTAACTGGTATGTTATGTTTAAAGTGTCATTCTTCTTACTTTAAATATATCTATATGTCATTTAAGGTAGTTTTGCACAACTATTACTTTGAAAAAGGTATGAGTATGTACCAAAAGAAATTACAGATTTTCATATAGAATTGTTTCTCATGTTCATTTATGTACAGTGCCCATAATTAATCAAAGAATTATTTTCTATCAACTTCTTCTAATGTTCATAATAACAACCAGTCACTTTAGATATAAAAAAATTTAACAATATCTTCAATACCCTAGTACATTTCCTTCATCTACACATAACAAGATAAACCCAACAAAACGTACGTCACTCCTTCAATCCTAAACAAACTCACTCCAACAAATCTCACCTCTTTTCCTCTCCTATAACCTTTCACTCCGTGCACCATCAACAATACTCCCGCTATTATCATCCCAAAAATCCCTACAATGCCCTCATATGTAGCATCCCCGAGCAAGAAAAGAAAAAAGAATGAATCAATGTTTAACGAGGAGTCACGGCCCGCAGAGAGAGCGAAGGGAAAGTGATTTTCGGCGTAATGCGCTCGGCAAACATCATCGCCCGAGGCGGTGCGCTATGGGATCCGGGACACCTGAGCATGCGAGCCCGGAGGAATTAGGAGTATGCGCGCGCGAGACAATACAGGGGATGAACGATATGTACGTGTCTCGAGCATCGAGGAGAGAGAGAGAGACAGAGAGATGGAATTAAAGTGCTTTGAGGGGGATTTCGTTTGATGCGTCGAGTGAGGGTAGGATGATCGGACGAGCTCTGTGGAGCAGTGAACTGTTTCGTTTGTGGATATATTTGTCAATCGGTCGTGGATTTGAATGTAGCTGTAATCGATTTTGAATTGATGATTAATTCGGATTTTCTATTTATTGGTGAAAAGTGGTTAGTTTAGTTATAGTGGGGCAATATAGTTCTAAAATTTTCCAAGTTGTTGGATATTTTATCATTAATTAATAGGGAAGAAGAGAACGTAGCTATATTTAAAAAAAAGTCATTTTGAAGAAGCAATGAAAAATCTCAATTAGGTACTGGAAATGTTATCTGGGCAATAAAATTTCTTCGTTTAAATGTAATGTGGTGAAAAAGGGCCTTCTTTTGCTTCATGCAGTATTTAACAATCTACATTGATGCAATAAACCTGTTGATGGTCAAAATAAATCTTAGGTTAAATTATTTAAACATAACTCCAAGTTCCTGCATATTTAAATCATGAAAATTGGAAGATAATATTCATTTATTATGAATTTTAACAAAAATATTAATTACTATACACTAAAATCATTAACACAGGATTACATGTTATCATACAATCCAACAAAAAATTTAAAACAACATGAAATTAACATTATCATGGCTACTTCAATCAAACGAAAACAAAAATCCCTACCTCCAAAGATCGCGAACAAAAGCCCGCGCGACTTCTCGCATCAAAGCCATCTCAAATCAAACCTCCACAACCAATATACACACCCGATCCATTTCAATCCCATGCAGCCTCCGTATACACACAATTCCCGAAATTGGCGCTAATTTCACGCATAAAGACCTGCTGCCGCTGCTGCTTACTCGTACGGTGAAGAAGAAGGCAAACAAATCCGGGGCTCGGGTAATATCGAGCGCACGCCCACGCTCGTACGAATGAATGGGCACGTCAGACATTGACAGCCGGTCATTACGGGGGTGTACATGTCGAAAGGTATACACACACGCCGGTGCACGTCAGTCACCTATAGACGAGTCGATGGGCGCGCGCGGGTATAGAGCAGAAAGATGTGTTGCAATATGTGCGGGGTCTCTGCGTGTGCAGTTTGTCTGTGATTAAGAGCGGCTATTGGCGGGGAAGGAATTGAAAATGAGGATAGAGATTGTGGGTGATTGATGGGGCGATGATATTTCTGTAGTATGCCTTTTAAGAGGATATTGATTGACTTTTTTCTGCAAGAATGATGAAGAAAGTCAGAAGAAATTAAAGTTAAATAGATGATTAAAGTAAAATATTTGTATGTATAATTGTCATTATATTGGTAGACACAATAAATTTGTTATATAAAATTACGGTTTGGTATTTTGAAACAGAAGTTAATTTTCAAAATTGCAAAAATAAATTTGCTGTCAATAAATTTCAAAAGCCTGAAAATCGATGCTAAAGTATCATTCAAAGCAGCAGAAACTGCAATCCCCTTTCCAAATCATCCGGATTTTCCATCCTTACAGCTCACAAAACTGTACCGTTTCTCCGCTCGGCTTTGACTTCCCCACTTGCCATTCAACCTCTGATCCGCTCATTCGGCATTCGGTCGAAAAGCGGGGAGATTTCCGACTGCGAAAAGCGATACGTTGAATATGTTTTACCTGAAACCGACGCTTTTCCTTCCGCTTGACTTTAATTCCGACTCGGATTGACGTCCAACTGTATTCAGAAGAAAGTCTTTGACTCGTCACTTTTGCCGGACGTCAAAGAAGTCGAAAGTTGCAGATGAATAGGTAATGCATCAACGTCCTGTTTGAGTTGAATGGTGTCCGGGACGTTTTGGGGGATTAGGGGGTCGTTTGTTAATTGGGATATATGTTGCCAAAAATTTGTATGCTGCATTTGGTTTTACAAGTACAGTTTTAACATTAAAATGTATACTGGTCAAAACGCCTTTTATTTAATTTATATTCAACTATTAACTTACCTTTTTTCATTTTAAAACCTTCTATTCGTTTCTTTTGGGCTTTCAAATTTAAAAGAATAAGAGAACTCACCCTAATTTTGTTGCTGTTCTTGTCACTTGAATCCTACAAAAAATACAAATTATTAAAAAATCTCAAAATTTGAGTATAATTAAAATTGACTAAAATTCTATTAAATTAATTGCATAGGGGGTTTTCAGTACTTGTAAAGACAATAAATCACGAAAATACTTTTCGTCATGACGTACAAAGCAAAAGTTCGAAATTGATTATGCCGTGACAATAAACACCATTACATCAACGAATCAAAAACATCTCTCTCAAAGCTCATCTGGACCCAGACTAACAACCATCCCACCACGAACCTGCTATACGCTACGGAATTCAAAATTTCCTTCCCACATACACTACACGACAACGTCTCTCTTTACTTTCTTCGCCCTCGTCCCTGGACACCCAACACCATCCCATATTACGCAATTCGCTCGCAGGACGACACGACGCGCACCCGCGGGGACACAATGACGTTATGAAGAGCGATCGTCCTCTGTACATGTATACGTACTGTCATCGACTTTCAGTTTTTTCTCTCGCGTCATGGCATATGTCGGCTCCCGGGGCCCCCCAACAACGCGGCCGATTGTTTTTTCGCTCGCTTTGGGTGGCATGCGTACGTAGACATATAGGGTAGAGAAAGAGCGCAGTAGAGCCGTCGATTACGGCTCAATTTGCGTCGCGATGCTGCGTCAAATGCCAACTGATTGTTTCGTTTATTAGAGAGTTGGGGGGATGAAGAAATCATTTTGTTAGAGGGATATCTGGGGTTAGAAGCTGTAGTGGTATTATCTTTAGTGATAAAAGTAAGTTTATGTTGTGATGATTAATTATGTATTTTTTACATTAGTTTACTCACCTACTTACCTTCCTTGGCTAAACTTCAGCTACACCACCGCATCTTCGCTCGAATAATAAAATCATCTAATAGAATGAAACTTCAGAACTATTCTACACATTCATTCGCAATAATACTTCTATAATCACTGTTACCATTGTTTTTACGCACGAAAGTACTTCCACCCCAACAGTGAATCTCAAGAGTACACACAATCACCGCACCGTCACTCCAGCATCTCTCTCATTCTCCGCGTGTATATATATACACACTTGAACGCAGCCGCGTGCACTACAGTTCCACCATCACCACCGATCAATAGTTAAAATATGCGCGAAATTCACAATCAACAACTCGACGGGAGCCACGTGCGCGCACCGTCCCGTCTCCGGGAAAGGAACTAGTGCGGGAGGGGGATGAGGGGGAGAGAAACTATGCAGCCCGGCGACATAACCTAAAAAAAGAACCGGGAGAGGGTAAGCCTCTGGTAATTGCCGGCATCACGGGGCGCCACGCGACCGCTGCTGCGATTCCGCGTGACTACGTTTAATTACGCGTCACGTAGGGCACGCGCCCGCTATAGTGCTATATTGGAAGCGACGTACACCCATTTTTCGTGCCTCTTTCTTTTTTCGTATATACGTAGTATGCGAGTCGTAGGTAGCTAGGTAGATGTTTTGACAGTTGAGATGTCGTTCAGAACGAGCGGAACTTTTGTTTTTCTCGCGAGCGCTGCGCTTTGATGTTTGACAGTTTGGTAGTCTTGGGGAAGCTTAATTTGAGAGTTGTAGCTATAGGGTATTTTTAGTTTTCTGTGTAGGGGAGATGGTTGGGGAAATTAATTGCATCTGCTTGTTCTAAAGACTTTTAATTACCCTAACGATTTAGTAAGTATTTTCTAAATAAACGTGAGCGCCCGTCTAAAATTCAAAATATTATAGTTTCTTTTTATATTTATAAAAAAAAATAATTTAAAAACTGTCGCTATAATAAATCGTTTAAATAACGCGCGAAAGCGCCATAATTTAAATTAGTTTTAAAGTTCAATATAAAAAAACAAAAACGAATTATTCAATCGATACTAATATTCCATTCGCCAATTATCCACATTAATTTGCAACCTATTTGCTCTCAATCAGAATTCAGCTGCAGCGTCTCCGCCGCTCGGCGAGTTTGCCCACCTAAGTCCATAATTGGAGCAGGCGCGCACGCACGCTCCTCTCTCTCTCCATATAGCCGACCCCCATAAAAGCGATCCCCGTGCGCCATTGTCGGCGGAATTATTAGAGCCACTCTCGGCATTCTGCCGCACGTTCGGAGAGTTTGAGTTACTACAAAGAAGAGCGCGGCTGAAAGGCGCGAACGGAGGTGTAAATATATATGACACTCGGAGAGGAGCGTAAAGAAAAAAGAAGCAGAGAGAGAGGGTCCCTCAGGGCGATGAAAAATTCTCGGGTGATATGTCGCCGGAGGATTTACGTTCGGAGTGAGAATCGTTCAATGGGCTACTGTAAGAATGAGCGTTTTTTTAGGAGGGAGGGGGGAGTGAAGATTTTTACTTTACAGAAAACTGTTTGAGAGAAATAATTTTCGTTTTTATATTACTGCAGGTTTAATATAATTAAAGTTATTAAAATATTTCAAGTACTTTTTTGTAAAAAGATGATTGAAAGAGGGATATTAAAAATGATGAATGTAAAAAAATAATAAAATGAATTTTTTGTATATTTATTTACTTAAAAATAACTTTATTAAAATTATTTCTTTTATATAAATTCAGTGAAAAAGAGTTTTTTCTATTTACCAATTATTAAAAAAAAAAAGAACACATTTTTTAATCAAAATTTTTGAGATTCATATTTACTTTTGAGTTCAATAATTCATTTTTACAGTATATAAGCTTTTACCTTTAAACTTACTAAAAACCATCCACGTTAGTGAACTAAAAATTGCGAAACAATATTCCTGCCTCAACTATACTGATTTCTATAATATTCCTGCCTTAACACTACAATGATTTTCAGTACTATCGCTACATACATCAAACACATACTGCATTCAAACGTTTAAATCACAACCAATCCAACATTGTAAAACATATATCCTACCACTCTAAAGTCGTCCATACATCAGCGCTTCCAAACTCTCCATCACCCGTATAAACCCCCATATCACTCTCGCTGACTCTCACAAAAAAGAAAACGAAACCGTCCAGTAGCCGATCCCGTACGATAATCCTCGCGCGCTAACACCTTTTTACAATTGCCCGCGGCGCTATGTACTCCCTTCTCCGCTTCTCTGCACGCACGCGCGCGTGTGTTTACAGACACTAAATTACTCGCGACAATGCGCACGTTCGTACCCCTTTTCTCCTTAGGGATTACTCAGGGCGAGTGAGAGAGAGAGAAAAAGCGAGAAATAGGAGGCTGCTCTTTTTGTGCTGGCTCTCTTTTCGAGGATTTCTTTGAGACGCGAGGTGTGCTATGGGAAAACGGTGAAATCGAGCCGCTGGTCCGTGGCTTTGTGCGGACGCGCGATTTTACATGAGATTATCGCGGGATTGAGCTTGGGTTGAAGAATGGTCGTTGCAGTTTGTAACTGTATCATGTTGGTACGAGGATTTACGAAATTTTTCAAAATGACAGTTTTAAATAAATATTTCTTTCTTTTTTAATTATTTTATACCGTTGATTATATTTCAAACGTTTATAATGTTCATAATAATTTACACATATCTTATAATTACCTAGTATTAATTTATTAAAATTTTAAGTATGATTTGAATCGAATATTTATTTTTAATGTAAAAGAATAATATGAAGGTAGCTGCTATTTATAAGAATTGGCTTGTACTTAATTTCAGACGAGGTCTTATAACCAAAAGAGAAAACCTTTTTAAGACTTTGTAAATACAAGTCGAGATCACACTTTCTACAATCCAAAATGGATTGCAATGAAAAGACAAGAAATCCTAACTGCGATTGCCCCCCGAAGATTGCGAAATCAAAAAGAATCAGCGAAAAGGTAAACAAAAATACAAGAAAAATCATATTTATCTATTATCATAACCTATCGTAAAATGTAAATAATGTTATTTTTCGTAATCGATAGACATGTTTATCGCCACAAGAGTACATAAAACAGTGGTCGACAAACCCCGAGAACAGAATATGCGACTGCCTAAGTTATCATAAGAGAAACTCTTCTATATTTTCCGCAAATCCTAAAATCATTGTCTTCCAAAACTTTGAAGTCGGAAATGCGTATAAGGCTATGCTGCATATTCGAAATATATCTAAAGTAACGTACCTGTCTGCTATATCATTCGAAATCTTATTTAAATTGTCGAGATACTTTAAAAATACGATATGTTAATTGTTTAGATTCCTCGACATATAACACTGCTAACCTCGGAAACAGTGAATTTCACTGTCACGTTCAGAGGATCTTCACTCAACACGCGACTAATAGCTGGCATGACGCAAGTTTATGAAGTAGAATTCCGGCCCGACGAAGAGCGAGATTACATTCAAGACATCGTTTTCAATACCGACGAGGGGACGTTCGCCGTAGCAGTTGTTGGTAAAAATATGCAAAGACATAAAAAGAATTTTAAAATCAGTGAATTCATTAAAATGAAAAAAAAAAAATTCCTAATAGCTGCTGGGCCACGTGCTCTTCTCTCGTTCTCCGACCAAATAGACATGGGCCGAACTGCAGTGAAACTAGAGAAGACATGTCCCGTCCTGCTTCAAAATGTCGGCGATGCTGTAACAGGCTTCAGTTTCTTCACTGACAAGTAGTTTTTTAATCTATAATAATGCTTTGAGAAAGTTATTACTCTCGTTAACCAAACACGTATTTTTGTAGCCCTTACTTTACGGTTACGCCAGCAAAGGGTTCGATTAAACCAGGCGAATTTCTTCAACTGTGGGTAAAATTTTCACCTAAGAAAGTCGGCATTGCAAATGGACACGTTTTCCTAAGATATGATTCTGGTACAACCAGTTAACCACTCATCCATTATTATAAAAGAACAAATTTTTACATTCTAACATTATTGTTCTAGAAGATACAGTTCAAAGTGCAATATACGGCGAAGCGATCAGCTGCGACGTACGCGTTCTACAAAGCAGCGTACTTATAGAAGACACCTTCTTGGGCTTATCACAAGCGGCGTCCATAGAAATTAAAAATTACAGTAACGGCCCGCTTTTCTTCAAGTGGGTTAACGCTGAAGAAGATAATCGTGAAAGCAAAAAGTAAGTGGTTTTTTAAGTTTTTAGTAATTTAAAATTAATAGTCGAAAAAGCGTTTGCAGATGTGAAACAGATTTGCTGCCAAATGATTTGAGCATCGTCGACGAAATTTGTCCCTTCGAGAATGAGCATTTTCACCTTCTCCCGATGGTAAAATTAATTGCAATTAATTCTTCAGCTCATTTCTTTGGAATAATTATATTTTTCGTTTCAGGAAGGTGAAGTATGCGAATCGACAAAAGTAAAAGTAATCTTCAAACCAAAAAGAGTGGGCGAGATTTCTGCGATTGCATATTTAGATATTAGTGGTCAAGAGGAACTGCTTCCGATAAAGTAATATATATAACTTTCTTAATTTTTAAAACGATTTATTAACCCTTTACACCCGTTAGGTTGGCAGGCAGATGCTTAGGCCCGACTCTTGAACTAAACATATTGTCATTGGACGTTCGAGAGATCTATCTATGCGCCACCTATAGCTACGAAGTATTCATTTACATTAAATTAAAAGTTCGATTAATACATACTTCATATGGAAAAATAAATAACTAATTGTTGCAGATAGTATGTAAGAATTCGGGTCCTATTCCCGGTACGCTGGTATTTAAACGAAAGTCTGCCGATTTCGGAAGCACCGTCAAAGTAGAACCTACTGACGTTGTAATCACTAAAGGCAAGTTACAAATATTGAGACTGTCAATTTGTTCTGACAGAACTGGATGTTTCATCGAACGCGTTGATTTTGTCATTAAAGAGAGCTCAGAAGTCTTGTCATTTGTCATAAAGTAAGTGTAACGAACAATTTTAGAAACATTTTTATTAATAATAAAAACTTTTAGAGGCAAAGTAGTTCCGCCAATGATGCTGGTTGACTCAGATGAAATAAGTTTTGGTCCAGTCAGTTTAGGTAAACTTAAACCAGAGTATCGTTACTGTCTCCTAAAATTCCCTTGCAAAAATGTTCATGATTTCGCCAGGTTTTACGATGAAGAAGCAGTTGTGCTTTCGAAACATTTCAAATATACCCGTAGATTTCCGGATGAGGATTCCATCCGACGGCTGCCAGCCTGTCGTTACTCACGAAGAGTTTGCGAGAGCACAAATCAAGCCGCCACTTTCGACACATCCACGTGAATTTTTAATCAGTCCCAAGGAGGGGACAGTCGAGCCTTTTAGTTGTCTCCCAGTACAGGTAATGTAGTATTATCATAAATCATAAAATAAAGTTTTAGAATTTCATTTTATTTTTTATTAACTACTTAGATCTCATACACACCAAACGTCGAGCGTAGCGGAGTTACTCACATGGAAGTGTGCATGTGCAACAGTGCGAACGCCGAGCCGCTTACGGCAACGTTTCAGTTGAACGCTAAGCTAGTTACTTTTAGAGTTACTCCTCCCGAAATAAATATTCGATTCTGTTTTATCAATTTTCCATATGCTCGATGTCTTACGATTACTAACACTTCTGACGTTGATGGATACTTCTACATCATACCGCAAAAGGTAAACAAAAATAAGTATAAAAATATATGTTTCTTTGAATAAATCGATTTTACTTTGGCGTTTAAGGTGCAGGAAGATACAATCGTATTATATTCATTGTCCACTTACCAGGGATACCTTGAAGCTGGTCGTTCAGTAGAAACTATACTTACTATAATTGTCAAAGAAGTTGGAAATCAAGAAATTAAATTAAAGTATCATTTGCTCTTTACATTAACGAGATTTATTAGATTAGAATGAAAACGTACAATTCATTAATTTTTCATAGCTTGTTGAGTCTTGGTTACGAAGCCCCTGTTACATGCTGTGATATTACGTGCAAAGGTGAAGGACCTGTAATTACTGTTGAACCATCTAATTTGGATTTTGGAGAAACAAAGTTACTTGAAAGGAAGTGTTTCATCTTAAATCTCATCAATGACTCGCCAATTGCAGCACAATTTAATACTTCTTTGGTAAATCATACTTATTTAAACATATTTAGCTGCTAAAGTACAGTATTAAACTAATAATAACCAAAAATTAATTTAGTGCAAAACGACATCTATTTGGGACGTTAGGCCATGGTCAGGTGAAGTCGAAGCAAATACATCAATGTCTCTTAAAGTATCCGTTTTTCTAAGAGATACAGGAAAATTTTCCGATAAATTATCTATTGCTGTTCTCAACGGAAAAACTATGACTGTTAATCTCTTGGCAATTGGAGCAGGGACTAGTATCGTTTTCAATCCCGAAATTTTTCCGATATTTGACATGGGATGTCTCTTTAGGTACTGCGAGTTTAACTGCTTTACATTTTTATCTGATCGATATTTGTCATGTTGCTTGGTTGCAGGCGTCAAGATTCGATCATACCGATTACGGTAAGAAACGAAGGAACACGGTACCATTACGTACTTTTAACAAACGTGGAAAAAATTCGACCGACAAGAAAAGGATCTCTTGAAGACAATGAAAAGTAAGTGAATAAATGTTACGCAATAAATTATATACTTTTTTATATTTTATTCACAAAAATATTATTGTAGTAGCAAGTTTAAGATTGAGCCGAATACATTGGAAATGCTACCTGGATCGATGCACACAATATACTGTAAGATACGTTGGGATGTGTAAGTTAAATTATTTTATCATTGATATTTTTATTATGAATTGAAAATATCAAATACCTTCTAATCATTTTTCAAGAAACGAAACAATCACTGAGCAATGGTATGTTCATGCTACCATAGATAATCAAACGAAACGCGAATTACTAGGCACGAGTGCTTTTACTGCTACTTTTGTCGAACCAAATGTTATTTTCGATAAGAGAGAAGTATTGTTCAAATTAGACTTTGATTGGAATTGCCAAACGTTACAGCAAGAAAGTAAGTGACATAATTAATTTTTAATAGATATCTTTGAATTAAAAAGTAAGTAAATATTTGTTTATTTATAAGATGAACTCGAAGTCACGAATCAATCAGGGCGTCATTTAACTGCACACTTGACTATTGATCCGCCTTTTCTCATGGTTGAAAAATGTAATTGTTACACTGATAAATTAGACCTTCTCTTGCTAAATAGCAAACCGTCTACAATCAAGTTTTATTTTCCTTTTGATGTTGAAAATTCAGAACCATTGCCACGAAGATATGAAGGTTACCTGAAAATTAAATACGATGAGCACAAATACACCGTAAGAATAAATTTTGAAATCTTGAGTTCACTCATTATATTTTGTAAAATATTAGGTTTAATTTTTTACTATGTATAACCAGGACAAGGTTGTATGTAAGGCAGAAGTAAATTTTCCACATTTGGTTTTTAAACCAAGCGAGATTACATTGTACTGTGTAGCCGGCTGGACTGCTGAAGAAAAGGTGAAACTGATAAATGACAGCCCGTTTTCAGTTTGTTACAAAATAAAATGGATAAAAGAAAGCTTCACATATGAAAGTTTAATTCCACCGTCCGAAGTAAGAATAGCTTTTTATGATATCACGATTTTATTCTATTAATATGGTAATTTTTTTATATTAAGCATGGATCGGAAGGTTCAATGACAGAAAGAAGTTCGCAGGATGGTAATTTATTATATTTCTTACTAAAGTAATGATTTATTTGAAAAAATTTTGTTACAATAATTTTATGCATTTCTTCATGTTAGGAATAAATCTGCAATGTCAACTAAAAGATGTTACATCGCCCCCTGAAGTGAAAACTAGTGACGATATAGTATCATACGATTACAGACTAAGTGATTTATGTCCGTTGCCAGATGCGTGCGAATGTGAAGAAGGTATCTGTTCATGTAGCTCATCGGGCGATTCGAAAAACGACCTTCCTTCCATAGATCTTATAGATAAAGTATGATTAGTTATTAATCGTATATTTTAGTTTTTAATTTATCACTTAATTTATGCCCTAAAGACTCAATTTTATTTTTAATAGTTCTTACAATTTTCACCTCAAGAAGGACAAATGCAACCGTATACCGAGCAAGAAATATCGTTCGCGTTTCATAGTTTTGAACGTGTCAAAATATCGATTCAAGCAATTTGCGAAGTTGCAGGAGGTTTGCCTCAAATATTAACGATAAATGGTACAGCTGATATAGTCAAGTGTGATATTGAAGATCATACACTTGATTATGGTTTACAAGTAAAAAAAATTTTATTTGGTTTTCAATTTGATAAATCGATGTAGTGATGCTTTTGTTACTAATCTCATTGTAAAAAATATTTTAGTTATTTTGCGATTCGGCAGTGTCAACTTTAAAAGTCACTAACCAGTGCATGATTCCACTCCACTGGAATATTGAAACAAGTTCGAACTTACTTCGCTTTATCGAAGGGCCTACAATACTCGATCCAGCGTCGGAATCTATCATTTCAATTGAAAAACAACCATCGGCTCCTGGATCATTTAAAGAGAAACTCTTTCTCGAAGTGCGTATATCTAATATTTTTTAATCTAAAATTCATTTAGATAATGGATATAAAAATTCAAATTTTTTTATTTTTAAAACACTATCACCAAGCTTTGAAATTTTTTTTTAATTTTTACAAAAATCAACTATTTGAATTCAGATTCCGCATTTGGATCCATTCATCATTGACGTAAGGTGGATGGCAACGATTCCTCAAGTTTATCTGGATATTTCTCGTGATTCTGCTTTTGAAAAGTATCCAGTTGAATTTGGATATAAAGCAATTCAAATGATAATGGCGGAAAGCACGATTCAAGATTACAATTTTCTTGATCTAAAGTGTTCACCGAGTAGTATTATCAATGAAGAAATATATATTAGCCAATATGAAATTATACAACTTGTAGGTAAATAAGATTTTTTCGAATATCAGTGAGAAATATTTTTACAAGTAGCGTTTAAATCTGTTCATATTTTAATTATAAACCCTGTAATTAAAATCATATCTTTTAATTACTACAGATGACGGCTGGCAC
Source organism: Torymus auratus (assembly GCA_900474315.1). Classification (NCBI taxonomy): domain Eukaryota; kingdom Metazoa; phylum Arthropoda; class Insecta; order Hymenoptera; family Torymidae; genus Torymus; species Torymus auratus. The sequence continues at coordinate 14,788 of UXGD01003876.1, forward strand.
ATCATTCAAAAAAATGAACATTACCCGAAAGCAATTGATATTGACATGGCTTTCGAACGGGTGATTGTCAAAGATTTTATCGATACAATGAAAAATACTTCATCAGTTTCTACTTTGGATAAAACTGAGAACGACGTCAAATTTCCCTTGGCACCTTCATACACCGTGGACATGGGTGCCGTAGTTGTTGAACAAATTTCACAATTGTTCATCGAATTACGAAATTATGGATTTGAAAAAGCCAAAATAAAAATGAAAGTCGAAAAAGAGAGAAGGAAAAAGTCCGGAAAATCATGCTTCTTCGTCCAGCTTGAGAAAAATACAGAACTCTGTCAATGCGAAAGCACTTACTTGAGTATAATTTTTAGACCCAAAAAGGAAATCTTTTCACTGAAGTGTACTGATGTTACTTACAAATGTTACCTTGAAGTATGAACAAGTGTATACCGTATTGTTATTTAAATATGTTCAAGTCATTATCGCCAAATGAAATTATTTTTAGGTGAAAAATGGATTAGTTATACCTGTGACTGTTAAAGCATTGGCTGCCTATCCCTCTATAACTGTAAATACAAAAACTTTGCGATTTGATAAAGTCTTTATAGGCGATTGTCGTGAAATGAGCTTCTTTCTGAAAAACGAGTAAGAAAATGAACTTAAATGTATGAAACGTACTAACAGATTGGAATAGTTTGCTTTACCATTGTATTTCAATATTTTAATAGAGGAGCAGTTGACTGCCAGTGGGAAATATGTATAGAGAATGTATCGAAGAATTTAATTAAATCTATAGAAAGTCCGTTTTATATCTATCATAAAAGCGACATTTTTGCTGCTGGTCAAGAAGATGTAATAAAAGTTTATTTCAAGCCATTTAAGAATGTTAGTAAAAAGTTATTTATATGTATCAAAAAAATTATAATTATATTTTATATTAACGTATTTCATACTAGGGTTATCAAAAAGCGACTATTATTTTAACGGTTCAGAATGGCCAAGAAAATAATAAAATCAATATTGTTGGCTATGGTATTGAACGCCAATTGAAAATTAATAAAGCCGTAATTCAGTTCCCAGCTATAGTTCCTGGTTCTAAAATAATAGAAGAAAATTTAATAATTGAAAATAGCAATGAATGCGCAATAGAACTGTACTGGCAGCATTTGAATGAGTAAATAAAATAGTCGCATTCCATTAGTTCCTAACTAATTATCATGGATTTTTTTTATCTAATAATCAACCGTTTTTAGTTTTGCAGAAGTGAACAGAATTATTCGTGTTTTAAAACATTACTATAGAACTGAAGATATTTTAATTCCTCAACGAGAAATCGGTGAGACTATTCCTGAAATTTTATTAAATTTCTACGAGTCTCTTATACGTCAAATGTGTTCAGACGATTATTTTATACCTTTTGTTAAACACATGATTAAGGATATAAATAGCGATGATTCTCTAAGTGAACATCTCAATGACAAATCCAAACAAAAAACGAAAAAATCCGAATCCAAAATTGAAAAAGCAGATTCTTCCGCGATGCTGACTGCGTTTATGAATTTAGATCAAAATGATATTGAAACTCTTTTGCACGGTAATTTTGTTAACATTTTTAACAACAATAATAACACAATCACAATCAGCTATAATATGTGCATGTTGTATTTTGATGTATTTTGTATTTTTATATATTGATTTATTACAGCCTATATTGATAAGCAGCAAGAGAATCCAAATTTTTACAACACAATGCTAGATCCTTTAACCGAATTAATCAATAATAGCACACATGGGTCGGTGGATAGCTTTCAAATCCTTGAGCCTGAAAAGAAAATCGTGCTTATCTTTCATGGCGCTTCTTCCACAGGTATTCTATACATAAATCAATAATAATATTTGCAAATTAACATTTTCATTTAATCTGCAGAATATCAGGAAACAGCCTGTCGCACAGCAAAAGATTTAAATTTACCTCTGTTAAACCTAAATCAGATATTCCTGGAAGCTTTATCCCTTGCTCATACAGAAAGTGAAATAAAGCTCACAGAACTTTTGGACAAACGTTACGACGAACTTATTGAGAAGCTGAACAAGTCTGCAGATACAATTACTAAGAAAGGCGAGATCAACGATTCTACCAAAATCCTACAACTAGTCAAGAAAATTCCTCCGGCAGAAGAACTTCTGAGAATGGATAAATACAGTTTATATGAGCACATGATAGAAATGATTTCGAATGCGCTACAGTCGACGGATTTACTTGTGGTAAAAGGCAGTAAAGCAAGACCGAAGTCGAGACCAAGTCAGGATAGTAACAAGAGGCTGAGTATATTGCCTGACGCCGGGCAAGATTTGTATTATAATATCTTAAAAGAAAGGTACTGATATTTCTTATTTCCATTTCTGAATTATTAACAAATCAATACTAAAAATGAATCTTTTAGATTGTCCCAATCAACCTTTGAACAAGGATACGTACTGCAAACGTTAAATAATGACTTTATTAAAAATGAATCTGTTGTCATGAAAACGTTATTAGATGCTACAGGAAAAATTGCTTTGCCCTTGTTTATTACATTCAATGATTCGGTTGAATTGTACAAACTAAAGTCTCGTAAATCAAATATTTTAGTAGCTGAGAAAGAAAAAGACCAAGAACAAATCACAAAAAGACCCGTAAATATTTATATTTTATTGTATAAATATTTGTATTTATTATCTGTCAATTTTTGTATACGTTTGTATAGAAAAGTGAAGGTACACAGACAAAACGAAGTACAAAAAAATTATCTCCGATTCATGAAAATGTGAATGATGATGCAGAAAATAGTAAAGTTATTTCTAAAAAACTTATTTTATATTTTATACGCAAGTGCTTTCCATATAATATATAAGTTCTCATTTCATTTTAGAAAGGATATCTAATAGAGATTCAGGATCTGATGAAATTTCAAAGGCAATGAAAGAATATAAAACTAGCTTAAATATTCTTTTAGATGCTATTATGGAATGGGAAACAAGAATAACTTCAGAAAAGGTATTGTAACCACACCTATTTCTGTCTCATTATATTTTTATTTATAAAAACTGTATTTTGTACCAGGAACCGAACCAAAGTACAAAAGTCAAGGAAAAACTAACATCCAAAAATGAATCGGGGATACATGTAACTATCGCGATTTAATAACAGTATTTTAATACATTAAAATTTTATAAACAAAACTGATATATTTATTTTAAAGACTCCAGATAAATTTTTCACTATATACATTCGAGTCAAGGATCCATCGGACCGACAAACATACGATGCAACAGTTCAATATTTATCAGAACATCTTAAAAATATTATAGACATTAATAGTAAGTAAAGATTCTATTAAACATTTCGTAATTGCAAAGCATTAATTTTGCTATATTTTTTTAGAAAGTGAAGTTCAACCATCCAGACCAGTGATCGAATCTAGAACGTACACGATCCTCAAGGAATATGAAACGTCAACAAACTTCTTCCTACTAAATAGTAAATTTATCACGAAATATAATAACCAACTAAACATAAATAAACTTCAAAGTCACAATATCCGAACTTTATCCCCAGATATTTTTTCGATATCACAAAAACGAATCACCCAACAAATGCCTACACCAATCCTCCAACCTCCCACCATCGACGAACGCAACTCTAAGATTTCCAATGAGATGAGAAGATCTAGAGCCTGGTCAAGCAGCCCAGCTATTCCATTACTGGACGAAGATAGTGATTTAGGTGAACCAATTCTGGATGCTCGTTGGGCACTTCAACCAGGAGAATCACGGAATTTACAGGTCACGTTTACGCCATCAGAAAGAGGCAGGTTTAAGGGCGAGTTCACGGTGGCGCTTATAAACAATCCCAATGTAAAGTATGCGATTCGGGTTGAAGGATTGGCACAAGTACCAAAGCTGGACATGACTCCGGGTCTTGTTTTTGACAGAGTGAGTGAATTTTTTTGTTAGAATCGTATGTTGTTTTTAGTTGTACCACTTTATTCACATTTATTATTTGTGAAGGTAAAGAACGATAAAGTCACAGAGTCCCATGATCCCGCGTACTTTTTTAATACGCAAACTTATGACTTTGGAAGCC
>UXGD01003877.1:0-18906 GCA_900474315.1 Torymus auratus
TTGATTTTGTTTAAAATTAATGTTGAATAAAGCATTACAGAAATGGCTCAAGTTTTCAAAACTGTGTGAGACAGTACAAAAAAAAAGTCTTACCTTGTTTCAGGGCAGTTAATGGAATGAAAGCCACGTGACCTTTGCCCTCCAACAAGCATCTGCAAAATTAAAGAACATTTGTGGTATTACATTTATTGAAATTACAGTCTGTTGTCGTAGATTATGTTATAATAAATATAATATTCTTCGACATATTTTATAAAATTTTATAAAATACTCACTAAATTTAAAATTGTAGAAAAGTCACTATTTCATAGGGAAAATTGCTCCACTGCCGAAATAGTGTTAATCATGTACTTCTGAAATAGTGGATATACACTATATTGGTATAATTTTACCTTTTTTTAAAAGTTAAAATACAAAATATAGTATAAAATCCACTTATATGTTGGAGTGCATATAAACTATTTCGGCAGTGGATCAATTTTTACTATATGAAATAGTATAAATTTTTTCAGTATTTTAACATTCAGAGTACCATAGAAAATTATACGAATTTTAAACTTTTAAAGAACAAACTAAACTTATTAAACAGCTATAGGTATGTTTATACAATTAACTATTTAGATTTTTCCATCAATCCCTTATAAACCCCTCCTTTCAATCCTGCATCCCAAAGAATAATCTCATTCGAATAAACAACCACCTGGAGACAAACTCTCTCTCTCTGTAAATTGGCGTAGCAGCGGCAATGTAAAACGGACAAATCCCTCCAATCCGCTTACAGCGAAGCGTAAAGCATAGTACGTCGCTCGCGGCCTGAATTCGATTCGCCCAACAATGCACACACACACACTACACATACGTGTATATCTAAAGAATCAATAAAAGAAAAAACTACTTACTTGAGCGCGCCACGTCCACCCTTGTAATCCTCGGCTTCAGTGGAGCTGCACTTGGTCATCTCTGCGAGGTTTTCGTCCTTGGACGCCAGGTTGCCGATGCACAGGCTGCAGAGCGACGAGTCGCGCTTAGCTCCCGGCACGCATGACTTGACGAAGAACTCGGCGATCTCGTCGCCCGAGGAGATGAGGTGGACGTTGCGCATCGCGTGCACCGGAGCTATCCAGCCGGCGAAGTCGTCCTTGTAGCCGCTGTGGCACGAGTTTTTGCCCTTCAGGTGGCCTGATGAAATAAGGAATATTTCATATTATTTATCCTTTTTGGGGGAGGGCGAATAGATGTGTGGGTTTAGGAGAATTCGTTTTTTTGTACACGTAAGTTATATTTTTTTAGAAAATGGCGTTGGGAGTGTTTCTCGAATCTCGCGCGATTACGTTAAAGTGTTTTCCGATATATATAAGCTCGCGGGGGCTTCGGGTTCGCTTTTATTGCCCGGGATTTGTTTACGCGCGTCTTTTCAATCAGGATCGTCACGTTTCGTTTATCCTCGGATGCGAAAGCAATCTTTCCATTTCGAGTCGATCTAAATTTTTCGCGATATAAATATATATACGCTTTTCAAATAAAATGAATTGAACGTTCTTATTTTAGTTTGATTTATAAATGACTATAAAAATCTTTTTTTTCGCACCTCATTTATATATCAATTAGAATTAAGGCTTTGAATATGTTTAAGATCATCAGACGACTAAAAATGGATGAAACTTACGCAAGGACTTGATATAGCTGCCTCGCTTGATGACGGCGACAGCGGGCCGCTCGCTGAACTCGGTCGAGCCCTGGCCGTAGGTCTCGGAGACGATCGGCTTGACGTTGTAGTCCCTCATGGCGGCCTCGACGTGCTCGCCACCCAACACCATCAGGTCAGCGCCGTCGTCGCGAAGGGACTTCAGACACGCCTCCTCGTCTTTCTCCAGGATGCAGTCGAAACGCGGACGCGCGTCTCTGTTGTCAGTATAAGGACGATTATAAGTTTTTTTTTAAGTATATCAAAAGAGAATGGTTGGTTTTTGTATTTGTTATATAAGTGTAACTATTTGAATCTAGATATATTTTATCAAAATTACAATATGATTTTTGTTTGTATAATGTATTACAGTAGCCATAAATAATTAAGATTTTAATATAATTATAATTGAATGAAAGAAAAAGGTGTGATTTGTGATTTGTGATTTGTCACGTTCCTTTTTGATAGAAATTGTAAGGATATATGGGACAACAGTGTTGTATGGGTATATATATTTATCTCTCCTTAAACTTTTTATTATGATACGATTAAATTTTAAATTTTAGTAACTTAAATATACATCATCAACTGGAAAAATGAACCCTCGATGTATTATTTATAACATCGTATCACCATCCTCCCACTTTATGCTTAACTATTGCAGAATCTTTTCGAACAATTACAACTCCCAACTAATTTACCTGGAAAACGCAGCTTTGGCTAAAGCTCGGCACTTCTCCAACGCCTTCGTGCTATAAACGCACCATCTCGCGTCTCTCTCGGGCGCGCCGAAATTCCTCTCGATCACATCGACATACTTGGCCAACTTGAGATGCTGCTCGGGATCAACTGGTGATGTGGCGACGGCTAGGGTTTTATCGTCCAGCAGCATGAGATTCTTCCACCAGCCAGTCTTCTTCTCCTCGCCGAGTTTGCCCAGCTGCGTGAGCTCCTGCATATACACACATGCCATCAGCGGGAAACTTTTTAATTGGAATATTCCCTCACGGTTTTATTACACGCGCAGAGGCCGTGAATATTGATCAGGCTCGGTTATAATTGAAAGTTCCGCGGCGGCAAAAAGTATATGAAATGTGATTGATTCGGCCGGAGGTGTTTGGGTCTCTTTTTTGTCGTGTGCTGTATAGTGCGGGGTTTGATTGCCGATTGAATGAAAGCGCGGGGAAAAAGATCGAAATTAGATTCGAGGGCTTTATTAAATTGGAAGTTTTGGGAGATTGAGTTTGTGTGGCACTGGGGAAAGCCAAAAAGTTTTAATGTTTTAAGGTAATATCAGAACGAGTGAAAACGAATTTACTTTATATCTAATAACGAAATATTGCATTTTAATCTTTCAGAAAATAAGTCGAAAAATAAAACTAAATATAGAAAATAATACTTTATACTTATATTTGTGAACTTTATAAATATATTTCATCTAATCATTCGATATTTACGAAAACCACAACGACTTACCTTCTGCACAGCATCGACATCAGCAACGCCGCCGTTGGTCATGTACCCCTGCCAAGGTCTGGCAGCCCAGGTGCACGGTTTTGTCTTCTCGTCAATGGCCACCTTGGTGCCGTCCGGGCACAAGTACCGGTAATCCGCTGGATTGACCTTGCTCGGCGTCGGCGCCATCGTCGCCGCATCGTTGCTCGTCGTCAGGCCGAAGAAGCGACGCACGTAGATGACTTTCGTCCAGGCGACGTCGCCGCCGTTCTCCGCCAGACAGCGCAGCGCGCCCTCGTAGCCGCTGTAGCGGTCCGGGTAGTCGCAGACGTTTGGCTTCTCGCAAAGAGCGCACATGTTGCTGTATGTCTCCTCTGGAATTGCGAGAAAGAATGTTGTTTTTTATGTATTTACTTGGCTATGGTGTCTTATATTTGTTTATGAAATTAATTTGTTATTGTCTAAAGGGACACGAAGCGTCTGTAATTTGATGTAGTTCAGTTCGGTCGTGATACAGGAATATAAGCCTTTAAATTTATAGCCTCATAAATAATCTCTTACTAACTATTAAATTAAATTACAAAATCGTTATGGCGACGCGAATAGCCGCACGCGTTATGCATAAATCAATATCATCTTAACTTCGTTTTCGGAATTTCCTATAATATTGCCAAACAGTATATGGTTGAGTTGGAAAATCAATCAGTTCGCTAATAAAGATACTCGATCCGTTGAGGAGGTAAATTTTTAGTTATTAAGTATATAAAAAAAATAAATATTTCTAAAATTGCAAAACTAACAATAATTCTTAACAAGCTGCATCTTTATTTCAATATACACGGAAAAAAGGTAAAACAAGCTCTTAAAAAGTTCATTTAACTAGGTAAACAAAAGTTGTTATAACCTTGTGAGAAAAAAGAAGAATCTCCTTTTAAGAAGTATTTTCAACTTATTCAGGTAAAGCTATAATTACGCTCTTGGCGAAAAAAGCTTTAAATAAACTTTTCTTTACTTTTCCCGCACGCGCCTTATGAATTTTGTCTCAGTTCTCCCACGCGTTATAATCGCAAGCACTCACTAAGTCTCTGATTGATGGCCTTGTCGGGCGACCAGGTGCCAACGAGGCATCCCTTGCTGAAGAAGTGGCTGAGGGCGCGCAGCTCGTTCTCGCGTGCCGAGTACTCTGGATTGTTAAGGTCGCCGAGGACGCCGAGGGCGGTCAGCTTTGTCAGGGGTATCTTGTAGCCGACGTTACGGCCGACACCCGTGTGACAGGATTTGAGACCCTTGAGCTTCTTCGGGTCGTCGATGTCCAGGTCCTTGTGGATCACGGCCACCGCCTCGTAGCGATACTGCGCGTCCGGTTCTTCTTTCGTTTTGATCTGGGAGGTGGCGGACATTGATATGATGAGGTTGATTGTTTTGGTAGAGAAGGTATTTGCTTGGTGTACAATATTACTGCATATGATAAAAATTTGCGATGCTGTATAGGTGAGCTCCGAAATCAAGCAGTTTGTTAATAAATATTATAAATATCAGTCTACCAAGAAGCGCAATTTTCAGTTATTCAAGTATATATAATAAACATTTGAAAAGGAATAATTTTTTGCAATTTTAATTGACGAGTTTTTATTTTAATATCATAGGTATACGCGGAAAAATTAAAAGAGAATAATTAAGGTATAACCATATCGCAAGTTGATTTAACTATAGATAAACGAAATTCATTATAATATTCTAAGAAAAAATAATAATAGCTTTTAATACTGGTAGCATTGTTAATTATGATAAAAATTTGTTAAGAGCTCGAAAGTTTTCAAGTTGTTCAAGTTTGTGTTTACTCATAGAGTTATAATAATTCATATATGAAATAGAAGAAAGGAACTGATAACCCCTCATGCACTTAAGTTATTAATTGACTGCGTAGGAGTGAAGTTAATTTGATTCAAGTATGCTATATAAGTCATTAATTTTAAAAATATTACTTTATACCAAATATCGGCAACTTGCACAACCTGTGTTGTCGCGTCTATTCTCTCCCAGTAACTATATACATACCCATATATACCCCTACCGCGTAGCAACAAAACCTACACATCGCAGCCAGCACCGCCCGGAAACATCCGCACAGGCGCAGCGAAGCGCAAGGATCTACACACACACACTATCACACTTCACACACAATAAGACTTTGCATACCTGCTCGACGATGTTGTACTGGGCGCGGGAGGCGAGCTCGTGCCTGGCCGCCAAATACATATCCTCGGGGTCAACGGCTACAACGTCGGCCTCCTTGCGTCCGACTTTGTCGATGCACTCGAAACGATCGCGACCTGATATGCACGATATCGGTATATCCTTCTTCGACGAGTCCACCTTCATTTGTATGCAGTCGTCCCAGTAGATCTCGGGCACGCACATTGTGACTGCAGGGGGGACGGGGGCGAACAAAAATACAAGAGAATAATAAGCTGAAGCATTATAAATATAATACGCAGTAGACAGTAGTAGACACGCGCCGCGCGCTCACACAGCGAGTTGCGCAATTGAGGAAAGAAAGTTCGTTAAACCGGTCTCTCGGCCGGCAGCTCGAGCGAGGGATTTATGATGCGACGCGCGGCTCGCACAAGCGGCTACCGAATTTACGTGGAACGGAGGATGCTTTAATGTCAGTGTGTGTGTGTGTTCATGTTTATGCGGTTAAAACGTCGCGACTCGTAGCAGCTTTTTTTTTAGCTGTTATTGTCATTGTTATTGTAGCTAATAAAGTTTTATTAAAGTAGAGTGAAAACAATTGTTGAAAATATTCGACATGTATGATGCTGAAAAGTATATTTATTTTATGAAATGCATTATTGCATGGGAATTTAACTCTTTTGCTGAACAAACTTGTTGCTACAACTTTTATTGCAATTATATTGTTATTAGATAAAAATACCGATAGCGATAATAAATTCAACAAAGCGTAAATTAAAGAGGCTCGTCGTTGTTTATGAATCTGGAAAACTTCTTAACGCTACATCTCCTGACTTTATAATGAGCGAGAAACTTCTTTTCCTGTTCATCCCACAACCACTCGCATCGAACATTCCACGTCGACGAAAATACGCATAGAGTATAGACGCCTCGCGTCTACATGAACGTCACAAAGGACGCGCTACTTACAAATCACTTTTTTCCCGTTCCTCGCGTTCACCACCGCCATCGCCACCGTCAGCAGCAGCTTCAGAAACAACCACTTCATCGTCAGCATCTTGATATACCTATACACTTGCACCTGCACAAGGGACAATAAACTTCTCCGCCGATGAAACTATTATTGGAAATGAACCGAGCACTGGCTATACAAAAGCGCGTCCGCGAACGAGGATCCGAGCGATCGGCAGGATCGCGCTTGGCTCCGAGCAATCCACCGAGAGAACCTTATATAGGAGCCGCTGTTTTCCTTCGAGGCGCGCGCGGCTGCCTGGCTGGACCGCGCGCGAGCGCTGAGCAAAGGTGGGGGGAGTCGCCGGCCGGGCTCATCGCGCAGCGACCGACCGAGCGTCTCCTTTATCCGCGATCGATCCTCGCGTATATATATATGTATTTAGGAATAATAACGCGAAAGGATGCATGAGGAATGCGTCGACGCGGTTATTTGGTTAATATTACGCTGATGGGTCGGGAAAATTTTCGGTTGACGTGGCGAGAATGTGCGTAAGTGCGGCTTTGATGTGTAAGGGATTTTTTTTTCGTCAACAGGTTTCAGTGTGGACGTAGTTTTCTAGGACATTCTCGAAAGACAATAATGGAAATCGTATTGAGTACGTAAAACAATGAGATGCAGACTTGCTGCCTTGACCGGTTCGGTCGATGGTGTATTTTCAAACGAGCAAACGTTTTTTCCTCGTACTCCGCAGCAAATAAATATACATAGCGAACGTTGGATTAAACTACTTTTGTATATACTCCATCGGCTATTTAATTCTCAGCTATATACGTATAAGAAAAAATAATTAATAAATTTCTTTTCTTTTCATTTTCGTGCGACCACTTCGCACCGCCTTTTTCCCCCCGTACTTAATGCGCCCCCCCATTATTCAGACTGAACAGAGAGCTTAAAGAAGCCAAGTCCCCGAGCCCTGCAGAGTTCAATCCGCACCCGATAAAGCCCGGTAACTTATGTCCTCGATGAGCCCTATTTTACCTTCTTCAGCGTCCCCCTCAGGGGATTCCCCCCCTTCGTCTTATATACCCCGACCCGTTTCTTCTCCTCTTTCCTCTTCATTTTCAAAGCATTTACGAGCGCTCTGCTCGCGTGCAAACGCGGCTCTACGTTGCCTCACCGAGCGGCCCGCTAAAACGTATCATTAGCCGACGCGAAATTTCACTGTAGGGCTGCGTGCGTATATAGTGGTATTTTAAACAATTATTTCGAATGGCACGGCGGCTCACCGTGTATACAGTCGAAGAGATTTTTGCCTGCAGAAATTACGTGGTTTTAATAATGCATGTATACGTGTTTAGAGGCGAAGTTTTCCTTCTATTCCGCGTATACGAAGAGTTTATTTCTTTTCCAGTGAGGATAATCGAGGCGAAGATTATTAACAAGTATGTAAATCAAAACCGATCGGTGTTTCTTTCGCGGTAAGAGAGATATAAAGATTATTATAAAACTAAAAATAAGCATTGGTTTTTTTGCTCAATATTTTCCCTGTAGAATATACTAATACGCAAATTGGATGCACTTTTTGCAGCAAGGGAAGTTCAATAGTGCTTCTGATATCATTTTTATATACTGATTATTATAAAATATGAGTCACCTATGCCACGTATTATGTACATATGTACGTTTAACGACGTGTTTTCAAACCACGTAAACTTCTTCTGTAGAAGGAAACGTCCTTAATGTAACGCAACGTTGGATAACATTTAAATTGAAGTAACTCCAATTGGATCCGCAAGTCGGAAAGTTCGTTACGACTTTCTTTGACTTTTTCAACAAGTTTTGTTCGCTCCATAATTGAACGTAAGTGATTTTTCCGAAAGACTCTGTTTCTCTTTCGCAAATGATCTTCCTCCAACTTGGAGCTTTCCTCCTGCTTTTTTAACGAGAGCAATTCTATTCTCGTGATCAATTCAGCGTTCATTTCATGCCAGTATCTTATCTCGTCCATGATACTTTGTAAACCGGTTTGTTCTTCTATGAGCATCCTTTGAAACTTCTGAAAGTAAGTATGAAAAATAAATTTCTTAAGGTGCCAATAATTATTCGACGTATATAGACTTCACTTTTATATTTTTTATTCAAAACTATTTACCTTTCGTACGGACATTAACATCTTATTACAAGAAGTAACATCTTTGTATCGAATTTTACGTTCGATCCTTTCTACTAAATAATTTTGCATTTCTTTTCCAATCTAAAGACAAAATTAATTATATTTTATTAAATAATCTTTGCTAATTATGACCCTTTGAAAAAATTATTTAAAATATATAAGAATCCAGTAAGTGATTTACTTTAGTTTTCTGCAAAACAAGCAAATGCTCCTTCCAGTGCTTTAACTTTTTAAACATACATTGGTATTTCCAACTTCTGAACTTTATAGATTTTTTTAATTTTATTAATGCGCGCATCGCAGTAATTTTCTTTTCCCCCTCTTTAAGTATTTTTTTATTGACTTCGGTTAACTGCTGAAACGTTACGATGCTTGCATTTTCAAAGTTACTTAAATGTCCGTCGAGAGCAATCTCTATTTGTGCAGCTTTCAGCACTAACTGAACTTCTGGATTTTTCAAAGCTCTTAATTGTTTCAAGGTCTCCTCTTCTATAGTATTTTTCATAAAATACACTCTACTTTGTGCACTGGAATTTAATTTTTGTAGATAAAGGAGCGATTGTTCAGCCTCTGCTAATTCCAAAGCAGCAATCCTTAACTAAAAGAATTAGGCAAGACAAAGATCTAATTTAACGCTAGGTACGGGAAAAAGAAAATTACAGAGGTACATTTCTTTTTAGATAGATGTTCGTTTCCTCTAACAAAGACTAATTACCTTAATTTCCATTTCCACTTTGTTTCGCCGCAATCGGCAAAGTGATTGCCAATGGCTAGCATCGATTTGCGGTGGTAAACTATTTGGCATCACATCCAACGAATCCATTCCACGCAAAAAATCTAAATATTCACGTGGCAATATTGACGATGTTTCACCAGCAATTAAACACTTATTCGTTTCTGCCAAGCAGGTCAACGATGTGCAAGTAATTTGACCAATGCGTGGTCGTCGTTTATATTGTCTCAATAAATGTTCCACCATTGGTTGTTTTAATTCAATGAATTCCCCTCGGAATTTGCTTTCCAAAATTTTATCACGCTTGCTCAAATTTTCGTATTTGCTTTTTAACTCGGTCACAATAGGTTCTACGATCAATACTTCATTGGATAATGTTTTATTTTCGTTTTCTAAAACGAATAAATCTTTATTTATAAGGTAAAATAATCTTTTATCCTCATAATCTTTTATAAGTTCATTTTTTTGATTCGTTAACCGTAAAAGAAATTCTTGTAATACTGCTGACTGAATTTTGACTTTTTCCAGAGCAAATTCTTCCATTTTTTCATCAAAACTTTTAATATCAGTCTTTATTTCCTCTTAAATAAAATATAACACCTATTATAATTCTGAATCTTACTAATTTATGAATGAAAAGAAACAAAAATAAAATTTACCATTTATATCTGTAATTTCCGATATTAAATAAGTCTTGTATTTCTCTCGTTCAAACTGTAGTTTTTCAACTTTTTCGTTATATAACTTTACAGCTTTTATATCTTTTTCATCATATTTTGATGGGTGTTTCAATAATAAACAGTCTGGCTGTGGCACATCTTTTCGTATTTCATCTTCCCACCTATATCATTTTATATTTGGTAAACTATATTTAAATTCTAGAACTCGCATTGTAATTTAATTTTTACCTTATTTCCAAAACTCCATCCATCATATCTAGGAGTTTGCTTTTTCGAAATGCTAATTCGCATTCTGAAATGTTTATTGCTGACTTCTCTACAATATTTTCTATATTCTTAGGCGTTTCTTCATCTTCATCACTTAAATAAAGATTACTTAGAAATTCAGGGGAAATATCGTCTTTTGTAATTGTAATTACGTGTTCTGGAGTTTCAACCGAATGTCTCTTTATATTAGTGAATTTCTCATCTTCTTCCCATAGTATCCCAAATATGGTTTTTAGTTCACTTTTACATTTAATCAATCTCTCTAATCTACTCGTTATTTCTTGCAATAACTTATTTTTCAAATCTTTCATTTCGTCAAATTTTTTATTAAAATAAATCTGAAAAAATATAATATTAGTAAACAAAAAAGACGATAAAAAGTAAAGATGAAACAATTACGCATAATTAATAAAAGCTTGATAAATTTTATTTTTTTGAAATCCTGGATCGTTGTTCAATAAGATATAATAGTTACTTTTAATTCATTTTCTTTGCTAGTAGTAATATCATAAATTACATCTTCCCATGTACTTTTTAATGGCTGGTTTAATTGAGTATCATCTTTTATCCATTTATAACTTGTTGAACAAACCAAATTAATATCATTATCAAATTTCAAAGGTGGGACAACATCGTTTTTGTTAAGAGGTTCTTCTTGCGAGATAGTCACAGCAGGTATCGAAGTTTTTAGATTATCGTTTAAATCGGCTAGTGCATTTGATAAAGGAATATTAAATAGTTCAATAGTAAAATCATACATTTTCTCACGTTTATTCATATAACGCAACGGATAATTGTCGACTCGGATTTTATCATTAAAAGATATCAGAGTGCAATCATGAATTTCTAATGAATTCCAAAATTTGTTCATTATATAATCCACAATTTTCGAATTCCGAGCAATTATTTCTTGCGAATATGTTTTATTTTCTTCTTTTTCGCGTAAGGCTTTTTCAATTTTTTCTTGTCTTTTTTCAACATTTAAATCAAAAGTTGATACAGGCATCTTAGATTCAATATTTTTCCTTTCATTCAGATCTAATAAGTTATTCATCTAGACAGCAAGTTTATGGAATTATGTAATCAACATAAATATAAATTCTATTTGAAAAAATTCAATTAGGTACCTTTGTTTTCAACGTATCTAAATGTGTTATTAAAGAATTTTTTAAGGCCAATGCTTCATTTGTTTCTTTCTGAATAACTCTTGATTCTTCTTGTTCCACCCATGTTTGATTTTCGATACTCGAAAATTCTTGATTTTGTATATATTTCCATTTTAATATTTTGATATCCTTCCAATTTCCTAGAATTTTCTCATCTTCTAATTTCCTAGAAATCTGATAATATTTAGAAAAATGTATAGAAAAATTTTTTGTATAAAGAACATAGAAATTTACCGAGGCTTTAATCCAACTAGACTACCATTTGTGCCTAAAGCTACAATTATGCCACCACAAGATGATGATACTGAACATTTTATTCCTTTCTCGTTGTAGTGGTGTACCATAAAATAATGTACGATTGATGATAAATTTGAATTTTGTCTAATCACAACGAATCCATCAAAGCCACTTGTGAGTACATAATATTTTGAACAATTCGCTGTAAACTTTCTTAAATTGTGCCTTGAAGAAAGGGCTTTGCATAGAGAAATAGATTCATAGTTATTCTAAAAAAATATAAAGAATCGTTACTCGGTGCACTACTTATCTAATCAGAATAGGATGGTGATTACCTCAAATTTAAAAATATGTAATTGTTTTGACAAGTAAAGCGAGCCTAAAAAATCATACGTATTTTCGTGACTATATTCAAAATTTTGATAGTAGTTGGACATGTAAATTTCACGTTTTTTGTAAAATGACTCTTCTGTTTGATTCACAGAGTATATTTCAACGCAATTTCCTACAAGTACTGTTGAAGATGCTTTAACAAGGACCAATAATTGCAAAACTTCTCCATTTTCATAAATTAAAAAATCTATTATACTCGTTTTTAATTTGATGTTAGAAAATACTTTTATCTGTTCATCAATTACTGTTTTTAATAAAAATATGTTTTTCGATGTTGTAGATGTGATGCCCAATGCAGTACCTTTTTGAGAAAATTTGATTTTGTTCAAAGGCTCTCTCTGTAAGTGAATCGTTTCAAGTAGCGTGAGTGTTTTTGTCGACATTAAAAAAGAAATGCATTTTCCCGATGATGTACTAACTGCAAAAAAAGGAATTTGTGGATGCGTTGCCATAGAAAGAACTGAAAATATTATAAGTCGTTTAAATATATAATATGTGTTTAATACGATATTAATTCTTCTCAAAAATGCGTTCCCACCTTCGTCTTCCGTGTCTATATGAAGAGAGGCACATATATTTCCATCGAAGGTATTCAAGACCATTAAGTCATTTGCACTATTCACTAAAACGCAATGAGTTTCTTGCGGTTTTATCGAACACATATACGTAAATTTTTGACAATCGCTAAAAATTTCTTCTAATTCTGGTTTATTATCATTTACCAAATGTAATTCATAAATTTTTCCATTTTCACAATAAAGTAAAATTACTTCTTTATGTCTTGCCAGTGACATTTTCAAAGGATGAGAATCAGATTTAATACTCCAAGAAATATTCCAATTTTCAATTGTATTATTCTCTGAGAACGATTTGTTATAACACTGTAGAAGAAAAGAGAATTTATTATAATAATTAAAACAACAATAGAATTCAACAAAGGTTTATATTAATTTATTGAGGAAATTCTTACAATCACTTCTGATTTGTTATTTACAATCACAAATCCGTTGTTGAATGAGAGAATCGATATTTGATTTTCCACATATTCTTCAATATTACTAGATACAATTTGTTGCACCTTCTTTCCATCACTGCTTACAACATACACATTTTCAAATACGTCACACAGCAGCAAGTAGCTATTGTTAGTCCAGCATACACACGCAATTTCATGTTGTATCGACTTTATATAATTTTTGATAACTGTTATTTTTTTGGAATACGAATAAACCTCATAAGTTATTAGTTTTCCCTCTGCCGGCGAAAATTGATAAACCAAATAAGGTGCGTTTAACGAAGCCCTAAAAGTAAAATTCAACGTACGATTCAGCGGTCTCTTCATTTATTGACTTTCGAAACTTACCCGATTATTTGCGCTTCGTCAACAAGCATCGTATCGACGCTGAACATCTTTTCTCCGCTTCTCCACAGCCAGACGATCAGTTGGAAATTCGGAAACGACGTCAGACTCAAGAGGTACTCCGTACCAGCGAAGCAGCACGAGAGATAGGAGTTGGGCCCCTTGTTGAGTTCGCATTCTGCAACTTTTCGAATTCCGGGATACGTCTGGATGTAAATCTTCGGGCTGTCGCAACGTTCCGCCGTGGAGAATACGGGCACGACCTGTGAAATTGAGTTCATTTCAAAAACGATCATTCTGATTTAGTTTTATAAGTGTACTAAAGATTTTATTCGAATATTCTTTATGATAAACGAAAATTTTATTATTCAATAATGATTTTTACCGGATGCCCCGCCAAACAGCAAGCTCCTATTCCTCTGGTTGGGCTGTTAAAATATTCTATCCTCTCTTCCTTTGTTACTAAATTATAAAATATCACATGATTTCCGGAGGCAGTTGCTATTACTTCTTTCCCCAAAAACACAAAGTCGTGAACTTTTCCTGTTTTAATCCATCTACGCAGAAAAGTTTATTCATAACGATAAAAAAAAGTCAATCTTTTTAATTACGCTTAATTTATTCAAATTATATTTTACTTGGTAACAAGACTCATGATAAATTCAAAGGATCTTCAACGCATTTACAATCAACGTTCCACTGTAAAGTGCGTGCATGCACATATACAGTATACGAGTTTGCGCAGCAGCTTTGTTTAGTTGCTTGGAAACAAGCCGAACGTTTGAGTCGGGATATTCGATATCGGAGAATGGTAGTAGAATTTTAACTGCAGTAGTTTCGATACACATATGAACTAATACAGAAAATGGTTTTATTGAAATATCTTATAACCTTTTCGTTATATTTTTTGATTTACACTAAAATGTATTAATTATATTCATTACATATGGTAATTTGCGAATCATTCGATGACATGATACAAGTTTTATTTTAAAACATAATACAACGCTAAAATATTGCGAGCCTGAAAATGAAAACGGACATAATGCGATTTCCCGGAAAAGTATTGTCTAGTGAGTTGAATTTGAATTGTGAGCAAAACTTATTTCTTAAAGTACAGGCATGTAGAGAATTCGAAATGCTCATTTTTCTGCGATAAAATCAACTTTTTATCTAATAAATCGCGGTATGTCCCCTTTTCGATTCCATGTCCTCGATTGTATACTTCTAGAAAAAAATTTTCATATTTTCAAAATTTTTGTAAATACTGTCTCGTGACTCTCTAAATAATGTTCTGCGTATTATTTTAGGAAACTCGTATCGTCGGGCACGCGCCAACATACAAAATTCGCCTCCTCGCTGACTCGGACGCGCACGCGTGCGCGATGGAAACAGGAATGTCTACTCGATTGTCGTTATACCAAAAGCTGCCGCCACGCGCTGGAAAAACAGGATTTCAGACACGCGTATATGCACTGGCGCCAGCGGATTCAGCCGCATATATACCTAAATATAATCGCATCCCTCACAATCCACCGGTTCTTCGGCTATTTTCTCTATCAACCTCGCTCTTTTCCTTTTATCATCAATGGTGGTGCAGAAGAACGAAAATGAAAGAAAAAAGAGAAGTAAGAAAACTGAAAATAAAAACGAAAAGGAGCGGAAGGAAAAATGTATCACTAAAAATTTCACCGGCGACAAGAGTGAAAGCCTTCGTCGAAAGTCGCGCGTGCGCGCGTATGCAGCGCGGGAAAAAGACGCGTGCGATAATTTAGCAATCTAGAGGCGCGAAGGCGCCCGAAAGTTCGCTCGTTTTTTTCGAATCGCGCGCGAATTGCGAGGTATGTATAGTGAGAGACGGGGGTGGAAAAAGTATGCCACTGGATCAGAGAATTGTTTGAGAAACGATGGGATTCGGGACCGTTATCGGCGCGCATCACACCGCACATAATAATGCGGCCTTCGACGTCGTCTTTCGATTTGTGATCCAAGGCGCCTGCTTTTGCGTGGATGTGTGTAGCTGTCGATGTGTTAAAGTTGTGTGGGTGAGAGTATTGAAGATGTGTTAAACGACACGAATACCACGCTTTTCGCGTTTAATGGCGGCTATTATTCGTCGCACGATGGGAAATGCGTTGGTAATTCTAATCCTCTTAATGATACTTTACGGCTTGCTTTGATCAAGATCGCTTATTTTTTTTAGTTTTAACATTTGTTTTTTATAACGCTAATGAAAAAGCTCGCAATCAATCGTTTTGAAAATACATTTTTAATTGAAAATCAATGATATATAAAATTAGTATTTTTATTAAGTAGAAAATAAAAAAGGAAATTTATTCTGAGCACGCATTGTTTAGTTAATGGGCATGTAAGTTGGTAAATATTAAAATTTATTGTAGCTTTTAAAGAAACATTTCATTTCGAGCATGAAGCGGGATTCAATTGATCAGTTATCTTCATTGATTTTAACATTTCAAGTAGATTTAGATAACATTGCGATATTCAATCTTTTCAAGTAGATTTAGATAAATTTGTCTCTTATCAAGGAGGGTTTAAAAGTATTCAAGTAGATTTAGATTAAATTCGCAGTATCATCAAAATCGGATTGCAATTTTCGATAAATAATTGATAGCAATATCTTCGGAATATATAACATGAGGAATTACAAAGAAAAATATTTTACAGTGATAGGACACATAACAACAGAGTAATCATTTGTCGCAAATTACTCATGCTTTTTATTAAATTAATAAAACCATGAATGTTACATTATACTGACTATATTGCACTACGTGCATGTTGACGTAACAAGTGATATATCATATTCATATACACCTCGTTAATAATGTTATATACGAATTCAATTCAAAAACTACATTTTTTAATTTCTTCGAGAAATAAAATTCCTGAAATTCAAGTTCAAAAAAGGAGAAAAGTCATTTCCTGAAAGCAAAAAGTAATAATGCCGGGCACGTCTCATTCTGATGTACTCCAAAAAAAAAAGAAAAAAAAAATGGCTCAACACTAGTCAAATTTTTGAGTATTTCTATATCCAACTTGTTTTCCTACTTTTTGCAAATCATCCCTCAGTACGACGAATCTAAAAATCCAAAATTTCTCATCCCATCGCTCCAACCTACTATACCGCCACAGACCGGACTAACAATGTCCACCTGCACACATCGAAGTGAAAGTAATGCGAAATGTCAAGAGCGCAGTACGTAAAGATCGGGGAGTACGTGTGCACGTACGGCGCGGCGTGTTTCGGGTGGCGTGAAATAGTAACCTAGTAAATTTCCCCTACCATTTCACCGGCCATATATAGCCAGCGACACTGGCCCCGACTTTTTTCAAACGAGTCGGGGCGCCGATCGCCATGGGACGCGGCCGATAGACGGTTTTTCAGTGCCAGTGTGTCCTTGGAGAAGAGAAGAGTCGAGCAACCCCAAAAAATAAACGAAAGAAGCGACGACAGAGTTTTGTTGTTGTTTTATCTTTTTTCGTTTTATTTTTTTTTTATTGTAAAAGGTGCGCATCCGTGCGGTTTATCGACGCGCGCGCTTCGCGCAGTCGGGAACAGTGATTTCGGAGTGAGATAACGAGGTGAGTCCGAGGAGGAGTGATAATACACGGCGCGCGTCTGCGGGAAAAGGTTGAGTGGCAGCGACGGCGGTGCTGGAGATTATATATAGATGCGCGAGTGTTTTTATACCCGATTACCCGCGAGCGATGTGGCGCCTGGATAGCGTTTTATTCGTCAAATGAGTTGCAAGATGAGGTTTTGAACGGACGAAGGGAAACGTCTTATGTTGGTTTTATGATGATGCGATGAGTTTGATGAAGTTTTCTTTATTATAAGACGCTTTTTAAAAAGACATTTTAATCTCTTTTAAGTGAATTTTCTGTTTATTAAAATCTAAAATTAAAAGTAATTTGTGGATTAGAAGATATTTTATGCTTTATTAAAAAAGATTATTTAAGAGCTATATTATACATTAAATATTGAAGCGTATAAAAATATCTTCAAGAGTAGTTTAAAGCTGTAGTCAAAATTAATTTTAAATTTTGAGTTAATGATAATAGGGTGAATACCAGTTGGAATGATTATGAGTTAGAAAATTTAAATGCCAGAATGTTGAATAACTTGTATTTAAATGTATTTAATGACTTATTAGGGATTAAAAATATCAAATGGCTTATTCATTCACTGGACATAAATATTCGTTCACTGTGGTACAGTACCCTATTTGCTGTAAACTGTATGTCAATATTGTACGTGATTATCATAAACATACAACATTAAAATTTATTTTGATTTTCCTATTTTTTCATTTGAATATTTAAAGTATAAAAAATAGTAACTCGAATCGTACTTACAATTAAAGAAAACGATCTGATCAATTAAAGTAGTGCACCTAACTGTCCATGAGCGCGTGACACGTACGTGTCAAATTGTCGAACAACGCGTTGGAAATAATTCAAAGAATTTTACGGCGCTTGAATTTTGATATGGGAAAACTATATAAGCGTCACATGAATAATTGAGTTCATACTTTGAACACACATAATGATTAAATTATTATTAAATTTTATAGTATCTTGAATCTTAAAATTTATGTTAAATAAAATGTTAAAGAGATATCTCATTATTTAGATTTCAAAGCACAACAAAGTGCAGTTCGTTTGTAGTACAATAGAATTAAAGGACGTGTCAGGTGGTATCATCAGTATTCAAGCGCAGTTGCTGATTCGGTATTCAAACGGAAGTGAGCTCTGGCTTTCTTTTTAGCCATGTTTTGGATGTCGATTATTATGGATGCTAAAATAGACCTACATTTTATACAGCCGATTTAATTCGGACGATAGCATTGTTCGTTTGAAATAAAACTAATTGTTAAAGAATTATATATAAAGGCTCGGATGGCAATAACATATGTATATAAATATAAATCGTAAAATAACGTATAGTCATTGAATTTCTTTTAACTTACGGGATGCAGATTCTACTCTATCATAATTATATAAACTATACCCTTATATACTTATAAAAATTCTATTGAAAACTTTATTTATTAATTTTCCCAGCGCAACGATGCAGAGTCCATATTCACCATGGCGGTTGGCGCTCATCCTCCTCGTACTCTCCGCCACCGCCAAATCCGTCCTCTCCACGCCAGAAGCTCGGCAATTCAAAATCGAATTCCACCCCGACCGCAAGTCCAGCAACAACGAGTCAGTGATCGACTCGTCGCGCATGAAAATGGAGCCGAGAGATGACGACGACGACGACAAGCACAAGGGAGGCCAGCTCTCACTCAAGTTCGACACGTCGGTCGACCTGGACAAAGCACTGGACCTTGGCAAGTTGGTGAAGCTCGACAGGAGAAAGACCGTATCGAAAAAGCCTACGACGCTGAACCCGATGATCTCGCCGAGGTATAGGCTCCAGTCACCTACTAACGCGCTGAAAGGTCCTTCGGTGAAGGATAGTTACCTGGACGCTTTAGAGTACTCGCATAATATTAAAGATCTCAGGGACGGTGATCCATCAAAACTTACCAGAAGAGAGTACACGCCTGGCCCTGTCTATCGCCCCGAAGGCAGCAG
>UXGD01003878.1:0-18906 GCA_900474315.1 Torymus auratus
ATATATATATATATATATATATAATCTGACTGCCATTGATATTAAGTGATTTAATTTATAAGACTGTAAGACCAATTACAAAATTCTTATCAGTCGATAAGTCATTTCAAGACCTTTCAGAGAATCTGACCACCGACCGATATCTAAACCCAAGGCCGCAAATTTTTTTTTTGATTTTTCCATAATTTTTCTTTGATTCTTTTTAATCGACTTAATATTAGCTGATAGAGCTGACAAAAATATGATTTGATAGGTAATTTCAAGACCTTTAACAAAGTGCGCTTACATCCGACCGATATGCAAACTCAGCGACGAAAATAAAAAATTTCGATTTTTCCATATTTTTCTTTAGTTTTTTTAACCGACTTAATATTATCCAATTAGCTATATAATTATGTGGCTTCCAGGACTAACGACTTATCTCCACTTTTCATTATTTCGAGAAAATCAAGTTTTTAGTTTCGCAGTTTCGCATCGATGTTATAAATCAAAGACAAATGAGATTAAATGCAACACTGTGGCTATGAATAGTAATCCAAATAACATATTTTTTGTCGTTCATGTCTTAGAAATCGACTTTCACTAACGTGGTTATTCCGGGAATAAACAAAAATTTCAGTGGAGTTATGTGGGTTTTCCGGTCTCAATGGCAATTGTATTGTTTTTTCAGTAACTATACATGATAAATATGAACTATCGCTCACGGGAGCTTGTAGGGGCAAATCTGGATACACTTGTAAGAATAAGGAACGTCTGTTTCTCTTATAGGAAAATTATAGTTATTCTAAAAAAATTGAGACAAGTTGTTATTCCGGAAAAATGTTGAAAAAGTGGAGTTACGTGGTTTTTCCGGGAATAGTTCTTAAAAAAAGTGGAGTTATGTAATTTTTCCGGGAATTATTCTTAAAAAAAAGTGGAGTTACGTAGTTTTTCCGGGAATAACTGGAGATAGGTGATTAATACTTATTATGCCAGGATACACATCTGCAAGTATATGCGATTAATGCATGTATCTACTATAACTCGATGATATGTTTGCAATTACTAAACTAAAAAAAAACATGAAATAATCGCAAATTATCTGCTACATAGTGTAAATTAGTTATAGCCAGCAGAGCAAATAACTTCTTCTTTCTGCGTCGCATAACTATTACTTCCCCTGCACTTATGCGAGTCTCTTCAAATGGCCATAAATCTACTTTTTCCCGTCTATTAATTTCCATCACAATAATACCGCAGCCACACGTAACCGCACGCGCCAACAAACAAATGCATAATTTCTCCGGCGCAGCTCCTTTTTCTAGCGCGCCGCACGAGGACGATAAAAAGTCACGCCAAGCGCAAGTGAGAAACAGCGGCCAAAACAAGAGCGACAAAAATGAGAGCACCGCGCTTGGGATTAGTGTCATATCACGCGCGCGTCCGCAACACTCTCGTCCCTCCTTTGGTTTGTTCGTCCCCCATATCCGATACTACGTCAGAGCGCACGAGCGGAAAAAAGAACGCGGAAAAGAACCACCTGTAAAACAGGCTCCTGGCCGGTCGCCAGTAGCGCGAAGATTCGACGGCCAAGGGAGACTTACTTCGCGGACCAGGCAGTCGCGAACGACATTTTTCCGAGGAAGAATAAGCGCTGCTTTATTTGCCCGGGAAATGCCGCGTGATAAATGGCAGCGGAATTTCTCGTGAACTTTCGCTTTGCCGGTTGAATAACGGGGTTATGGTAGTTTTATTAAAGTGCCATGGCGTAAGAGGCTTTCTGTGAATGTCACGTGAATAGTCGACTAGGCAGTCCGTTTGGTTTTAAAACTAAACGATTTGTATACGGCTTGCTTTCTATAGGATTTGAACAGGTTTTGGTAAGAGTAGTTTTTTAAAAACGTTAAGGTTTTGACTTTTTTTAAACAATCGTAGATTCTAGTCGGTGTGATATTTATGTTTATACCGTGGATTATACATAAAATATAATTCAACCTATTTAGTTCTACTATTGCATTGCTTACACGTTTAAAAAGATATTGCAGAGTAATGTAATTTTTTAAGAGAAAAGTTTAGAAGATGGAAAGTTTAATTTGATCTTTAGTTTAAAATGCGTCATTTATATTAAAGTCTTATAAGTCGTAAGAGCAAATGTCACGTTCCATTCTTGTAAAATATACGGCATTTTACAAGAGTCGTAATTCTTGTTTATGCTCACTAGTGAACAATCTAGACTTTAATGTGGTATTACCAGAAGATTAGTGGATATACTTTGAATTATCGATTAAAGTGTAAAAATCTTTTAGGTTAGACATTCGAGGTTTTGTAATGATATTTTTAAAGAAAATACATACAAACAAAGCTTTTTCCAAAGATTTTCATTATTAAAATACTATAGAGCGCATTTCGAACAAAGCCCGCATCTTCATGTGAGATCTAAAGGGCTGTACCATGTCCGTGAAATCGATATCATGTATGTACTTCTGCATGACAAAGGCTCTCTTCGTTGGTTTAGAGTTATATGAAGTGGTGAATTCAGAATAGAATTTCAAGGGAGATTTAAGGGCTCTACGCTATATTATTCTACCAAACTAACACATCTTGGTTTTATAAGCGTTGTTAAAGCATTTCGCAACTAGAAAAATATATAAATAATAATATTGGCCATTTTCATTAGTATAATTAATTTCTCCATTTTCTATAGTTATTAAGTAAAAAACGTTCTTTCTAATATCTTTTATCAAATGAACCGTAAAAAACGAAACTTAGTAACAATTTTCTGCAACTTTTCTATAGCTATATAAGTAATTTAAAATCTTTTTTACTTGGAAGATAGGTATACGTTTTCCGGGAGGCAAGTCAATAAAGCAGTAGGCTATTCCCATGCGGTACACCCCAGCCGCGCGCACTCCTTCGATTTTCATCTTTTTCGCCGCCTCCAACTCTCTTCCAGCCTCAGCGACGTCGGCGCGCGCGCGGTGACACTTCTGGCGTCGGCAACTCGAGCGCGCGCACGTGGTTATAGCGAGAGAGTTAAAAACTCCCGACCGCACGGAATTCAAGCCACGTCGCTGCGCGCGAACCGAAATATGAGAGACTCGCGCGCGCAACTTTTCGCGCACGTTTTGTTTCGGCTACTCTGCAACGTCTGCATAACACGTATATGCATGTCTGCTCGAGAGTATATATATATGTATGTCCAGGGCACAACGTGGGCGGCGCTGACGACGGCGCGCGCGTTGACAGTATCTCGGGCCGCAATTCGAAATGACAAATGTTCCCAGGAAGGCTCGGCTGGTCGTACAACACGGCGTATATGTAAGCGAGAGTCTCCAGGCTGTGTGGCAGCAGCCCGCCGACTGTCATAATTTTTGCCCCCATTACGAGTCTCCGACAAATACCTACGCGCCTGTCCCGGACGTATATTATGCTCGTGATGCGGTGGGTTTTCTAAGCTAGTAGGGTGGCCGGGCTTTATTACGAAAGAGAACTCATTTTCTTATATTTATTGAGGACTGACGAATTGAGATGTCAAGATTATGCGTCAATTTCCTATTTTCCCTATAACGTATTTTTTCAACTAAAGTTATAAATCGACATAATATTCTATGTGGATCGACTGTTTGCAAACAAACTTGCGATTTTATCTTCTCTTATATGTATCTTTCAGGTTACTATATAAGTTTGGTTTTTTTAGAATAAATGGTTGCGTAAATAATTTTTATTTCATCGATGTAGAATCGTAGTAAATATTTCGATATTACAATATACATACAGAGCGTTGCTTTTAATAAAAATGTAAAAATTTATTTCTTTTTTATGGGTCCATTAAAAAGATACAAAATTTTATGATTCACGTATTGCACGCAAACGTGGTCGAAAATACTAAATATGACTTCTAGAGATCAAGTATTTTTGTTATTTGATATTTTAAAAAATTTTTAAATTTTCTTTTTTTGAAAAATAAATCATTTTTTTATCCTTGCAAGTACCTCCCAACACTAATGAGAATTGCGCTCGGAAAAATTAAACAAAGAGAGAGATTTTTCAATTATCAAACAGAAAATCCCGCAATAATAACACATAAAATAAAAGTCTAATTATGCAACACAACAGGATTCATAATAAACGTTAATCAAATACAGTAGAAAATTTCCATATAAAATTTCGCGATACGCTGCGGTCTTGTCATTAATTACACTCGCCGACTAATCTAGCATAATTCGTCCCTACAATATCCGACATTTGCAATAACAAAAGCACGAAGCCAGAGACGCGTATTCTTCGTTCGTTGGCGCGTCATCAGAATGTATTAAGCGCGCACGGGTAAACTTAATTTACTTAGTAACGAAATAATATGCAAAAATTTTTCATGCGCGGCAATTCAAGCGACACGCGGAAACGCTGAACACCTCATGCTACGCACACACCTACATGCACACACGCACTAATGCACACTCGCTACTAACGACGCACTTTGCCACCCCGCTGGCAGCTCGGGCATAAAGCTCGCCGCGCGCGACGGAGCTTTCTCGTTTTACGCGCTGCGAAAGAGTATAGCCGTAGGTGTGCACAGTGCACTCTCGCGAGATATGTCCCTCTCCGGGCAATTTGAATTTTCCCTCCCTCATCCAGCGGCGTAACCTTAACACGCACAATAACGAGCCTGACATTTGGCCCGGAAGTGCTTGCGCGCTCGTCGCTTGACGTATACGCGGCTGAAACCTCTCTTCCCCTCCTTAGCCACCCATCTGCGCTCCCCGAGTTTACCCTCCTCTCGGTAATCTTAGACTCGCTCGACGTATATCCGCGCTCGCTAATCAGGATCGCGCGGGCCAATGGGGCGAGGAGACGCGCGAGGCTTCCGCGTTCTTTCTATAATATGATTTAATGCGATTTGAGGCGGCTGCTCGGGAGATGACGGGAGAGCCGAGATGAAAGTTTTGGGTCACGCGTCCTTCCTTTTTCTTTCCGATGCGCTGATTTAGATTGCGACGGTGATTTATGGATAGTTTGATAAGAATGTGGCTATGATGCTCTGCTGGCTGATAAAGTAGTATGGATTTTTATATATAATTGACAGTGCGACATGCGAGTAAATGAGCGCAAGCGTTGAGCTTAAGATTTAGCTGTGATTTATTGTGATCGAATGATTTTACAGCTCGTGATTTTCAACGTAAAACTCTTCATCCGGGTAAGGGTGATTTATGTGACATGTGTACACTGAAAACTACTTGATCAAATATTGCGTATTTACGAATATAATGATGTACAAAGATGTCAGAAAACCCAAAATTGTTTACAACTTAATAACACGTACAGGAATAATAAAATGTCAGGAATATATATGCCTATAAAAGCGGTTATTTTTAGTTAGACAATTAATACTATTTTTATTTGTAGATTTGGAGTAAACTAGACATTTTTTCTATTTAATTTTAATTGGATTATATCTATATAGCTATTATAAGAATAATTAGCATTGCTCTTTGATGAGAAATATATAAATGAGTAATTCTTTCATTTTATTTTTAAAAAGCAATTAAGTATTGATAAAGGTACTTTATATACTCCTCTTCGTTTTAACATTGAGCTTTATATAAAATAATGTATCAGGATTATTTTTACTTAATTGAACTGTCATGCAAAATGGTATATTTAATAAATATGTCGAATTTTATATATTATTTGATTTCCATAAAACCTATTATTTCACTAATGCTTAAACTTTTTTATTCAATAAAAATGATGGGCTGAAATTCATTGCACAAAATCTTGCATAAAGTTAAATAACCGTTTTTTGAAATAATAAAAATAATTATGAAGAAAACCCTTTGGAAGTCTCTGGTCATTGCTTGTCTGAAATTTAATAGAGGCGATTTAATATAATACCAAGAAATGAAAAAATTAATCTCAGGTGTACTCCCTTTTTTCTCTGCTTCTCTGTTTACTTTGAAATCGTTCCACGAAGTCGTCCTCTTCATCGCTTATCCTTCTGCTCTCTTTGACTTCGCTGTTATTATGTGTATCCTCCATTTTAAGATTATGTTTAATATCTTTCATATTCTTTTTATTGTACATGGCATGTTTCATAATATGAATATTGCATTTTTTTTAAATTGTCCCATTTTTCTATTATTTTATTCTCCTCCTTTTTTTTATCCTCGACTTTTTTTTTCTTAAAAATTTTCAGCACTTTTTTCGACCTGATTTTTTCGCATATATTCCATTCTACTTTCCGCCACAAAGTTTCCTTTTTACGCTTTTCTACAATAATATCAGTATTTTGAAACAAATGCTTTCCGTGTTTTCAGTGAACCGTAAAAAAGATTATTTAACGCAGAAATAGCGGCACGTCAACGAATCCACACAATTTTTCCACACCCTTGCTATTTTACCAGCCTCTGCTTCTCAACTTTTTCTCGCAAACATTTATCGAGCCTGCCTCAGGAAACCTGCCTCAGGCTTCTGGCGCATTAAAGAATCGGTAAACATCATTATGACGGCGCGAACCTACATATCCGTGTGTATCGCTGCCGCCGCCGTCTCCTAACGCCAGCCCCGTGAGTTCGTACACCCGCAGAAGCCGTGTCGCGCAGCCTCACTCCCTCAAGAGCGCAGAGCTTTCTTCGCCAGCCGCAAGATTCTTTGACCTCGTTAATTATGCTCACTGCTGCTCGCTTTTTCCTTGGGCCTGCTGCTGCCTATCTTGAAGCGCCGCGGCTATCTTGGGTTTTCCACTCCCGCGGGTTGTATTAGTTTGGCGAGCCAACCCGTTGATCGCGCCCGCAGTATAGGTCGAAGTCTCTTAGGCGCAGGTGTGCTTGGCGTGTAGGAAATTGAGGGAAGCCCGCCGACGTTACGAATTTCACGTTAAAACCGTTTGAATTTTAATGGATCAAATGTTGTTGGTCTTATAAATCGAAAATTTAAAGCTATCACTTTGGTGACATATAGTGAGAATTGCATAGTTTAATTGGAAGGTGAACTTTTAAAAGAGCACATTTATTGGTGTAGTAAAGTCGCGACATGCGAGTATTAATTTATTCCTTGAATCATTTTTTGCTTCTTCTAGCGAGTATAAATAAGGTCTCTGTCTTATCTAAATTTAAACCGTCGAAATTTATTAATAGTAGGTCATGTATCGTTAGTAATTAGTTCGGTCTGCACTACTTTGTGATTCGGAACACCAACACGAGATCAAGTTCATCATTTATGCACGTCGCGAAAGGTTACAAATATATGTACCACTGGACGTTCGCGGGTATATTAAAATCTTTGGATATTATCATGCTTTAACTAAAAATCATTTGGACACATAATCTTTATTCTACGGTGATTTTAAATGGATGTAAACTCGGAACAGCGCTTGAAGTAAAGTATAATGTCGAACAATGTATGGTTTACGTGTCGTCGTGAAGCGAGCATTCCACGGTCTGCTGTTTTTAATGCCAAACGTGACCTGCGCTTACACGAATAGCAGAAAAGTAGATATATGTTTGACGTAAAATATGAAGTAGAGCGTAATGTTCTTTTTTTTCAAATCGAAAGTTTATATTTTCATTGTTTGCCAGAACAGAATAATGAAGTTTATGTTTTATATTGATGATATTTATGAATTTTCATATTTGCGATTCGAAAATAATAAAAATTTAAAAGTTTTACTCCTCTACTTAGTGGTATTTCCAATTAAAACTGTCTTATTTATAATTTATAGCAAAAGTTCTTTGCTTAAAAACAAAATAAAAGTAATGTGAGTAGAAAGTTTGTCATGCTCTACTCATTTAGTTAGGCTAAAGTTGGTGAACAAAATTAAAAAATACGTGAAGCTTCTATCTCTAAAGCAAAAAATATTAATTCATTTTAATATTATATATACTATACGTATTGTAAAAATCCCAAATTTAAAGTATGGGAGTTATAAATTAGTTGAGGGTAAAAATTCTATCGATTACCCACAATTAAAAATCACCGAGGGATAGTGATAAAAGAAAAGCAGCTGTTTCTTTACTAATTTATAAATTAGTTTTTTCATATTTTATATGATGCAATAATCCATTGTAGTAATGATAAATAGCAAATTAGAGTTGACATGATAAATTTTAGTCGGAGCCAATTACAGATTCCTGCATAGAATTTGACATTATTTTTTGGTTTGAATTTTTCAAAATTGCCGCAGTTATTCGCTGTTCATATACACTGAGAGAAGAAAACGTTTCCTCCAAATATACGGCTACCTTTTCGTTTAAATATACGGAGAAATTTGAGTCAAATGTGATATGTTAATAGTTAATATCACATAGTTAATATATGTATATTAACTATTAAAATATCACATTTGACTCAAAATTTTCCGTATATTCAAACCAAAATGTAGCCCGTAAGTTAATAGTAAATATATGTTATTGGGAGGAAACGTTTTCTTCTCTCAGTGTAGCGAGTTAAAGAACATGGGATGAAATAAAATTAATAAAGAACAAAAATGTGTAGGTAATTTTATACAGGTTACGACATCCCCTTAATGGAAATAAGTATATCATTTATTAACTGAATTCCTAACTACATGATAACTCTGGTAATTAAAATCTCTATTAATTTTCTGTTCATTTAATTACCGTCATGATAAGACAAAGCCACGATTTGCTAGTTAATATATAGTTGATCTACATCGATTACCGACAAATGAAGAAATAAAGCTTACAGTACTTTTTATAGTGGATTAATATACATCCTCTACTTATTTTTATACTTAATGCTGCTTAGTGGTAAACCATATAAACTAATTATATTGTAGAAAAAATCATTTCACGTAAATTTACCGTATAGATCATTTTCACTTCGTGCAAAACTATTGTTGCATTGTTAACACGCACCTACAGTTTTATAACTTTAAGTACAATGAATTGAAAATGACTGTACATCGTTAGCTTATTTTTTAGGCAAATTGAAGAATCGAAAGCAGCATCACATTCATTTTTCACCGCATAACAGCTAGGGCACATTGAAAATTTACGAGCTCTATTTGATCAAATAATCCTCCCAAGGGACTCTTCACCTCGTCTGACTACACACGAAACACACAAACATGCCCGTAACTCGTCGCTCTCTCTCACTCTCTCACCCTCGTGATATACAATATTCACGCGCAAGACAAATGCTCATAATCCTTAGCTAGGTCCAGTTTCATCCAGCGGATCCCTCTTGCAGACACACGAACAGCAGGAAGTTATCCTGCGCCTCTCTTGCTCTCTCTCTTCTCGGCTGAGAAACTTGCCACCTCCGTGCAGACGCGCAGCTTAACCGAATTTCGGAAACCTCGGCTGTGCAGGCATATACACAATTAGACCACACGCTCGCGTCTGGTTTACGTCTCCGGGTAGTTAAATCGACGAGGACAATAACGAGGCGCTGCTCCCTACTCCCACATGTACCTATATATAGGAGTTATGTATGTGT
Source organism: Torymus auratus (assembly GCA_900474315.1). Lineage (NCBI taxonomy): Eukaryota > Metazoa > Arthropoda > Insecta > Hymenoptera > Torymidae > Torymus > Torymus auratus. The sequence continues at coordinate 9,436 of UXGD01003878.1, forward strand.
ATAGGAAGAGGAAGAGGAAGTCGTAGCAGGCGGCTGCTTCTGGCTGTGTCGTGCATTGTCTTCGTCGTGAAGACGCCGTCGCCGACTTATCGTTATAAGGACGTTCCACTTGTCGGCGCGCGCTCGGTCGACTTTACGGGCGCTGCCTTTTATTTCATTTCCTTCGTCCTTGGTCTTTGACTGCAAGAGTGCACACGTATTCTATAGCGCAGTTGTTTGGTTAAAAACGGAAATCCTTCACTCCCTTGGTAGGGTCCATTAGCCTTCTTTTTGCAAAAATGAGATTTCGGTCAAATAATTTTGGCAAACAAACTCGTGTGAAATTTTGTTAGATAAATTGAAATTTACGTATAATTATTTATTGGGAAAAGTTAAAAATACTCACGTTGGCTGTACGGCAATTATATACAACATACAGCATTGTCCATTGGTTTGGTGTTATACACGGCCTCAATTATTCAATTACATTGATTCTATGGGCATGACCTACTTTGTGGTCATGCATGGTTATCACCGTAAAATGAATTTTAGAAATTAGCATTGCGAAACAGTTCAATAATTTAAATTTAAAAAAATGGTTTATCTTATTATTTTAAATTTTTAGATAGAATATATCTTTTAATATATTGTGTACAGTGGTAGAAAAAACAGTGGAATGTAATAAAAATCGCCTTATGGTCTTATCTAGTAGCTACGAGCGACACAAGTCCGCGCAACGCGCGGCTGCACTTTTTGCATTTGTCGAGGTTCAAGAGGTCCTATTTTTCGACCGAAACACTTGACATGGACGGTTTCGCGTATATGTCATGCATACTGATTGCGCAACGCATTTGGCTTTGTGCACGCACAAACTCGATCGTTTTGTTACTGCCTACCAAGGGAAAAAAAGTTGAAAAACGAGAATAAACTGCCGGATAACATCTATTGCAGCACTTTCTTTTGCTCTGCGTTAGTATTGTGCGGTGGTATTCTGGTTTATGCGGCGAAATTCAGGCTAGTTTATAAAAAGGAGCATTTATCCCTCGGCGCGTTATGCATTGCGCGGAAGTGTTTTTTACTACGAGAAGAAGAAAATTGTTGGACAATACTGTTTTTGCTCCAAGTTTCTCGTGTCTCGGTGAGGAAGAGGGTTGAGAACGGAAAATAACAGAATAGCTATATTCAGAGCTGTCATACTTTATTAGAAGCTCAGAGAACTAAAATGTAAAAGCGGGTTGGTAAAGTTATCTGGAAAATACTGCGTGCTATTTTGGTTTGCATAAATAGTATATTTAGAATATTAAGTACCTATTTTTTTCCAGTTTTCTTTTTATAGATATTCCTTCTCTACAGATGAAATTTTGTAATAATAAAATATGTTTTCGTGAATACATGTAAGAAATATGTTTTGAAATATATGTAGATGCGTAGATCACAGGAACTACTCTTTTAATATATCACATCATAGCAACGTTTTTATCTCTCTTTTAAAGAAATGATGATCCGACGTTTCTTCAACAAATTAAAATAAAAAAATATTCGTCTGTTTTGATTTCATCAAATATTAGTTGCATGCTTGAACCTAATAATGCATACAGTATTGGTAATATATATTCGTCAGTAGTGCATCCGAAACATTTGACTTGCGTATAGTATTAGTAAAAATTAATATTCAAGCACGCGAATTTTTGTCGTGACTTTAGGAACTTATATTTAGAATAGAAAATTATATTTTGTTATAGCAAAGTAAAGTATTAATAAAGCCCGGGAATTCGGAGTTTTAAGAGTTTATAAGATTACTTAATTATCATCATTATTTACCATTTTAATTGATAACGCTATTAATAACCGCTCTATTAAATCTCACTTAATAATTCAGAAGTTAATTACGAAAAGTCTGCTGCAAAGGTTTGCCTCGTCATTCCAGAAATAACTGACTTATTTTGTGTCTCGGTTGGCTTTAACATTTTATGAGAGGATTATGCAGTATAAGTTAGCGACAGAGTATAATCGTACACGCATCAACAAAAACTGCTGTGTTTTTATTACTCTGATGCGGATATCGATTAGATTAATTATACTTTGTCTCGCAGCGGTCTCGATTGTGCAGGCGATAATTTCACCTGCATCATTCAGCGATTCCCCGATTTACCCACCAGTGTGCCGCCGAAAATCCTGAATAAACCAAAAATCCGTCTGCTCCCTCGTGCCTGAAAAGGGTCCAGGGCCAGAGCAAAAAAAAACAAAGTTGCGTGGAGCAAAAACGGGATAATTAAACGCCGGATTATAGATACAAATGTCTGATTGCTCTTAAAGGGACGCAGTGAGGTGAACCCCCTTATTGCGCCGGTGCGGCGTGTGAGCGCGAGCGCGCGGCTCACTTCCGGGCTAATTTAGCGGGCGCGTCCTGGGAGGATCCCACCGTCGATTTTTCAGCGACTCTCTCTCTCTCTCTTTCGAGAAAGAGAGAAAATAAAGAGCGAGCCACTGCTGTCGGGGCGGTGAGAGAAAAAAAGAGCGCGAGGGACGAGCCAGTGGGTGTCCCTCCGGCGCGCCGCCGCTATTCCCGTGGGAGAGGGGAAAAAAGCGCGCTGGGCCACCGGGTGACACACTATGATCGCCCGAAACTTCTGTCGACCCGAAAATCCTATGTATATATGTATGGGTGTGCAAGTGCGTAGGTGGGCGATGCGTAATAAGCGTGAACAGTAACCGTGGCGGAGAGAAAAAAAGGGTATCGTATATACCTCGCTGTAACCATGCGATCCAAAAGTCCCGGAAGGACCGATCCTAGATGATGATAAGCCCTGCGTGTGTAAGAGCGAATTGGAGGAGCGCCGACGAGGATGACGAGGATAGCGACACGGCAGGGGGATATACACTCCGAAATTCGCTCCCTTTTATTTCCTTCTGACAATTTGTCTTACTTTATCTTCGTTTGCGACAGAGGTTCTGTTTTGGATATTCGTAATGCTGTTTCTGGTTCTCAAGTGAAATTCACGTGGATACACTGAAAATTCATCAAGTCGTGGATCCGATCGATATCCGGATCAGCTTCGATCTCCATCGCGACGTCCTTTCGCTAAATTGTCTTGTCGATTTTTCGTTGAATTTCGTTTTTCGCCAAACACTCATTAACGTTCGAATTTTGTCGGTTAACCAACAAAACTAATAATTACCAATCGCTAGATCAAAGTTTCATTTAATAAATGCAGCGATTTGTCATGAAAAGAGGGCATCGTCCCCGTATACGCACAATAAAAACCAAGCACCATGGAAAGGAAAAAGAAAAAACAACCGAAAACTCACTAATCGTCGGGTCCTGCGCGTGAACAGAACCACGGGATGAAGTTCATGCGGTGTGACGTGACTACATCATCACATCCTCCTCCATCCATTTACTGGTGAAATTAATCATCAGCCGGTCCCCCGCGCTTGCGATAATTCTTCCTCGGCCGCACAAAATTCCTTCCCGTATTCGCGCGCGCAGATAAGCTCGGCGTATCCCGCCCTCTTCCACGCCGCTGCTGGCGCTCTCCTTGGGGTGTGTACACGCGAGAGAGCGCGGCGTTTAGGTGTCGCCCGCTAAGGGAACGGGAGCACGAGTGAGTAAACCGGACCGCGAGACGTCTCGCTTCTCTCCGTTCTCTCGCGTGCGCGAGCAGAGAGAGCACTGCGTTACTCGCGCGAGAGCAAGCCCCGATTCGACGGTTCTCCGCCCCCTCCCTCCTCTCTCTCTCTCCCTCTCTGACTCTCTCCGACGTCTCTCTCGCAGCCTCCGCGCGCCGCTGTGCTCTGTGCCGCGTGCGCGTGTACTTGTACGTACGACCGCCCCTCGCTATAGTGGTGCTGCTCTCGCGCCGGCTCCCTTCCCTCTCCCTTTCTCGCTCTTGCTCGAATTTGTTTTATTCTTCGATGATGAACGATTGTAAGAGAAATTGCTAAAAGCCGGCAGATTTATGAATTTTGTCGTGAAGAATAGAGGAAATGCGAATTGTTGTCCTGTTCTATTCTGTTTGAAAGATCAACAAAAGATTTCTTTTACTTCTCTATTATTTCTGTTATGTTTTTACGTATCTAATTTTCATTAAAGTTACAACTGTAATAGAATAAATGAGACTTGGTAGAAAACAGTTGAATGTCTGACCAGTTTCGGATACTACTACTTAAACTCCGGACACTTATTAGGGAGAATAAAATAGTAAACTTCCCATAATTCAATTAGGTATCTGTTACTTTCGAAACAAGATAATTAAATTTTATTAATTTTGGGATTTATTATAGGATATTTAAAATGTAACTCTTGACAAAATTGTTTACAAAAATGTTTTTTTTTTTTATTATTTTATTATTTTTATCCTTCCGTTTAGGATTCATGTACAAGCTTTGATTCTATCTTCCACTTTTCTTTCAGATTTTAGTTTATTACTATATTTTAAATAAAATTAATTAATTTGTATACTTATCTTTCAATCTTTTCTTCTTTCTATTCATCGCTGAATTCACTTCTTCATTAACCTAAAAGAATTCATTTCTTTCAATGAATCGATTATTTTTACAGGAACAATAGATATAATATCTTTTCATGAGATTTATTTCGCTAGAAAATTCATGATTATTACAATAATGAGATTCATTATTATTATTATGATTATTATGAACTCCATTCACATATTTTCAATTTATCTTTAGTCTAACAAACATTCAATGTACTCTATATAGCATCCTTATGAACTTTTTATTTTCTGATAAATCTTTAAATCATCATAAGAAGGATTAAAGATTTGGTTATAGAGTATATCAACTTTTACTAAGAAATAACAAAAAAATACAAAAATTTGCTCATCACCAATTTCGAGTAAAAGAATATGCCAATGCAGATTCATTGTCATGCATGTGAAAGATAATACGATCACGTTGACGGCTCATAAATTAATATAATGCATGTTAAGTACCGCACGTCGACATCTCTCGTAAATTTGGTCCTGATTTGCAAAGTTTGTCTAATCGCTATAACCGTGTTCATTTCTGCCGGCACACCGCATATCATTGATTGAACAGCTGCAGCCTATAATTTTCTTAGGTGGTCGGAAGCATAATTTATTTTCTTGAGTCTGCGAAAACCACATATCAAGTTTGAATCAACTGATTTACACCACTTATCTATTTTAAATAATAGTGATTCCATTTTGAATTTCTGATAAATAAACAAATCCTTGCCCCATAAAAAAGTTTATTTGGGAAATGTTTTGAGCGAAAGTTCGACTCATTTTATTTGGAAAAATCGTTGAATTTGTGGATCATTATTGGAGAGTTGGAATCGGAAAGGATATATACTTTAAATTTGCCCTTAGATATCGTCGAACCATATAACTTCAAAGATCAGTCATTTGACAATTATGATTCGCGCAATTTGGGATTCATGTTCTTTTCGTTTCATATATTAAAATAAATTTTATTATAAATTTCAATATACTTGATCTTTTTCTACTGAAATGCTGCAAATATGTTTGAATAATAAAAAGTATACCGGAAATAGTAACGTGACCTAAAGATCATATAAGTTTCATTTTTTCTCTAAAAGGCCAATGAATGGTATAGAACATAACATGCAACTAAAAAGTTTCATTCTTCTTTCTTTATTTCCATAGCCAGTTAACGTATCTGCATTCTCTATTATTTCAATAACTACAATTTCGAACAATAAAAGTAAGGTAACTAAAAATTCTGGTCGGCATGAGCCAACAAAAGAGTTTTTAGAATACGCTGCTATAATATTGGCAAAAGACCAAGAAAATTTTTTCAGCAACCTTACACTTATTTTCCTTGTTGGAATATATTCATAAAAGACTTTAATGTAGGCATCTCAATACGAAAATTAATTTCCCTCATAATTGAATATCTTTAGAGTAGTAGAGATAATTATTTAATGTACTACATCTTAATAGCAGCAAATGTAAGGTATATAACGTAAATGTAAGCATAATAATTTAACATTTAGCTTTACACAACGTTTTTATTACTGTCTGAATCAAGTTTACGAGCATTACAAAATTTGCAAATATGTAAAAATATTTTAGTACGATTTATATTTATGAAAAATACAAGAAACCATGAAACATACTTTCTTAATCAATTCAACACCGAGTAAAATTGAGCAATAACAAAATTATGCATAAATGGAAGAGATCGCAGTGCAGAATCCCATTATTTTCATTCTGGCTCGACAATTTATTGCATGAATATTCAAACTGCATTAACAAACGTTTCAGTCGCACTTTAAAAAAAATCGAAATTTGAATTAAAATCTCAATATTTATCCCTCCCACCCTTGTCAATGGATCCATTTACTATTCTCCGTATCACTCGATAGAGGTCGGTGAATCCCGCCGCCGCCCGGCGCCAAGTGAAGGCGTGTACACTCCCCCTTCCTCTGCGTTTTCGCAACCCTTTCCCATGCCCCCCCCTTCCCGTGACGCCTTTGCAGTTCACGCTAGTGCTTTATGACGTAGAAGCGCGTAAAGCTCCAAGGGTCGCGGAATCACAGCGAGCCAGCGCTTATGGGCGCGGTTTAATAATACTTTTACAGGCGCGTCGACGCAAAAGGAGGGAGAAAAGACTACACGGGCGCGTGCCGTGAACAGAGCAGTGGAAAAAGAGATAGGTAAAGGATGTAAAGCTCTAACACGGCGCTGACGAACGCGCATAAGTTTATTATCGCGGGCGTTTTGTCGCAAGCAAGGAAAAAGCCACTTGCACGCAGGCTCGACGCTTCTTAATCTTTTGCAAGTTTCGTCCTTGCCTGCTGCAAAATTTTTATGGAGAAGATTAATGGGGTCGGATTATGTGCGAGTTGTTTATGCGTTTTTTTTTAGATTTTTATATTTTATTTTAGTAGAAAATATTTTCTGAACGAGCTCGACCACTAAATAAATGACTTCGTAGGGGAAATGCAGTCGTTATCATACAAAATGAAGGGACTGATTTGTTTGTTTTTAATTTAACGGCAAAGTAAAGTTGACAAAAATGAAAGCTTTAATTAATGTCATTTCAGTCAGCTGCGTTACCTAGTAGTCAAACATGCGTACGCACCAAAGCATGATGTAAATATTTGATGGGCAATTCGAAGCGAAGAAAAATAAACGAGAAATCGTAAATTGAGTTATCCGCACTAAATAGCGCTAAAACCTGGCAACGAGAACAAATGGTGCAATATTATAAGTAACAAAATAATAGTGACATTTATTACATAAAATAAACATTAAATTGATTTACATTATTATTTATACGTGTTGTATAAATATTTTTGGATCCATTCAGTATGATCATTACATAAATTTTAAGTAACCAATTCTTTAAGATTTTTAATTCGGGTAGAAAATGAAAATTACTTAACTTCCCTGCTAGAAATTGTCCATTTTTCTTTCATTTGTGAAACGATTTTTCAAACATTTCCTAGACATTTTATGGCGAGTTGGCCGAAATCGCCATAAAATGTCTAGAAACTGTTGGAAAATCATTTCACAAATAAGAAAAAAATGGACGATTTCCATCAGGGTTCATAATTTGGTATAAATTCAAAAAATTTTTAGTCACAATACATTGCTGACTATAGGTAGAATATATCTACTTAGATATTTTTTGATGCGAAAGAATCTTATTCAATCTTTATTTTTTAATATTTTGTATCGATGTTTCAAGATCTTGTGACAATAGATATTTAGGCAAATAAAATTTTTAATTGACTCACATCAATAATTTATTACAGTTCTATACCCTTCATACGAATCGTGAAAGATGAAAAACGGCAAGCTCGTAGCGCAACGAGCAAAATTTAAAGCACCTACCGATGGTTTATTCCGCAAACTGAGCTAAAGCTACGCGGCTCAGCGTTACATGTGCGCGTGCGAAATATGGCCCGCGCAAATGAAAATTAATGACTGACACGCGAGAGGACTAGTGCACATTCGAAAAGATGATGCCATGCCGTAATTGACCATAAGATATTGAGTTATTGAAAGAACGATGGGTTTATTGTTAGTGCAATAAATATTAATATGTTCACATAAAATATTTCAATTTCGAAAAAGTTCGCTCAGAACTATTTGGTTAACAAAATATAACAGAAATTTGAACATTAGTGTTTTGTAGTCTTGTAAAATCACATTCAAAATCTAATTTGATGTTTTTTTTATGTTTCAGGTGAGTCATATAAATTATTATTGGATTTCTCTTATATATCGTAAGTAAGATATATTTTATTTAAATGCTTATCATTGCAAATTATGAGTATCTAATATTTATGTTACTCGAAATAAACAAAAAATGGAGATACTTCTGCTATCAATGAAACGCTTTTCTTCTTATTATTTTTCCACTTATTAAAGGAAAATAAAGTAAGATAATCGCGAGTCAGATTAAGACATATTTATCCTTGTTAAGATAGAAACAATAATATATAGTTTACAAATTTTGTTACTTATAAAAATTGTTCTTTAGCTTTTTCTGATAAATCAGATGGCTTTTCTGCCCATTTTTTAGCTCATTAACTATTTCGTATAGATATTTTCTAACCTGATGTTTGTAAAATCGTTGTCCTTTTTCCTTTTTAAAATATTAAGAAGTCAAATTTATGTAGAAGTCATATATGTAGAATAGTAATAAACATATTCTTACGATTCTATCAATATAAAATAAAAAAAGCCTATTTAACTTGTTAAAAAATAGTTAATCTGTACTTATTTTACTTATTTTCTATAAAGACATGACGTCTTCTACCTTATTACAGATTCAAATAGTTATTTCGTTATTCGCATCTTGCATTTCAAGTAAATGTACACTGAAACTTTCAAAGCAATTGGAATTTTAAAATAGACTTTTAAATGTCATAATTTTATAAATAATTACTATTGTGTAATATGATTATTCGGCTATCGTGGTATAAAATACGGTTCGAATCTGGTGCATAAGAGGATTTTTACCCCAGGTGACTTCGCACTCGCTTAGCTCGTACAAAAAACGTCATATGAGCTGAATCATCTTCCGCATTAGTACTTAGCTTCCTCAAACTTAATTTACTAATAGATTAAATTAATTATTGGACTGAGTCTATAAATATTTAAATAATCTATATGAGAAAAATTTTTTTTATTGAAATATTTATTTATTTTTAGGTATATAAAACAAAAAAAATTAAATTTAGCAAAAAAGACATATTTTTTGAACTATGTAAGCAAAAACGAAAATACTAAGCTCTATCCAGTCAAAATTAGCAAATATAGATCCTGAAAACTGCCTGTATACATAATACACACATTTATAAGGACATTATCTAAAATTTTTGGGGGAGGTATTTTATCAGAATGGTAAAATGTTAGATGGGTATTTTCTCAGAAAGGTAAAAAAATAAACTAGAATATCTTATGAGAGAAGGGTAAATTTTCCTAAATTTTTATATGATATTACATGTCAATTTTCGAATGTCATTTCCAC
>UXGD01003879.1:0-18903 GCA_900474315.1 Torymus auratus
TTGGCCAAAACGCACATTTTTACACTTTTGCACCCTACAAATCCAATATCACATTTGGGGCGTTCCCAATTTTTTTTTTGGGTAGTATATTTAGTATACTTTATAGTCTTTTTTACAATTTTGTCCCAACGCATTTACAGAAGGAGAAAGAAAATATTCCGCTTAAGATGGCCGAATCAAGTTATCTTACTAAAGAGAAACAATGATTGGTGCGATTAAATTATAGCCATATAGATTATATTAATACAAATTCTTTATTTGTGTTAAAATTAATTTAAAGTCATGTAATTATTGGGATATATAATTAATAAATTATTGAGAAAAAGGCTTCATTAATGATGATAAACTTTATAACACTTATTTAAGCACTGAAATGTTTTACGTAGTAATCATGTTACTTTACTGACAGAACCCAGCATATAAATATTTAATAATCTCCAACCATCCGCGGGAGCATTTTAAAAGGCTAATTATCTTCAATTACGAAGTCGTTTTCTAACCGTGGAATTTGCGCTCAGTCCGTTATTTTGAAAATAAAATTCCAAAAATGGCGCATCAAGATAAACTTCACTACGCCGAGCAAGCGTAATAATGATAACAACGCTGTAATAAAATGCGGTAATATTAAACTGCGCTCTCATTACACGCCTACGCACATATAAATGTTTTATACGCTTAATATTATAATTATATCCCTGCCATACGGGCGTTTTATTTACTTTATTATGATCGGTAATTCATTCGATTTAATTCACAGGATTAATTTTTATATCCCTAATTAAAAATATCTTTATTGAGAAATTAATAAATTACTATAATTTAATATATAATACTTTATTATATAATAATATATTATACTTTAAAAGTACAAATTTTTACACACCACCTCCGAACCAAATAAAAGTCTTTTCTTTACACACATCTCACGATTTTCTCATAAGACATTCATCTTCCGTTCAAAAAGATTCATTATCTTCCTTCCAGACACCGCACCCCGAAACTTCCTCCCTCGTCCAAAAACCTGCAACTTCCACTTTATTCCCGTACACGTTCCTCGCCAGAATCAACGCGTCGCGCGAATTTCGCGTCTCGCAGCAAAGCTTCTCCCCCTCGGTACACGGTCCGCTGAAGACTGGTGGCGTTGCAGTAATTCGCTAGATTAATTACCCGCGACGTCGTCGTCGTCTCCAGGAGAAAGGAAGGAAGGAAGGCTTGCCCCCGCGTGCGCGGAAGTCGCAATATCCAGAGAGAGGCTGCGTATAGGCCGTTTTCCGCGTTAGTGAGAGAGAGAGAGGAAGAAATTTCGGTAGAGAGCTACGGGCTTATGTGGGTCAGCGGGACCGGCCGGCTGCGAATAATGCGATGCTGCTGGTGCTGGTGGTTGTTGTTTTTGGCAGGGATATTAAGTGGGAATGGGGGTTGGAGGCCGTAATTATGGTCTTTGTGAACGGCGGGTTTTAATATCATGTGGTTTCAGAATGGTTATTTCAGTCTTCTGATTTAAATAATTTTATATAAATTAGGTTACACTAATGTATACTGCAATCACAGAATCTTTCAATGCGAAATTTAGATATCATAGTTACCGAAGAAAATGTAGGCATAAAAAAAGAAACCACCGGAAAATCGATACTATTTTCAACAACTACGGCAGCCGCATATTTACCGAAGCTGCTGAGAAAAGAATCAAACGCTCATATTTCCCGGGTAAAAAACTCTCCACGTCGTCCTCTATATATCCACTCTCTCGCCTTCTGCATAAACATGGTATGCTAACGAACTCGCGGAGCCGTGAATTTCTCTCTACCCCTTTTTTCGGGGCATTACAACGCTTTCGAGCGACCGACTCGCTTTATCCGTTCCTCAAATTGTTTTTCTCCTCTGCGCGCCGATCGATGGGAAAGGATAAATTTAGTTAATTTCAATGCGTCGATATTTCCGGAGCCCGTTCGTCTTCCATTCGGACGGACGCGGAGGCGTTCGTTTGTACGCGTTAGACCGGCCGGAACGTAGAATCCGCAATAAATAATTTCGGCGCGGTCGGTTAGTATAGAGCTATTTTGGCGTTGTACATAATTTATCTATGCCCTACAAAGATGTGCCGTTTTTCTTCGCTATAGTCTAGGACAGTGTGTAGTAAAGTATGAACTGTGTTGCTTAAAATATCTGTCTCTGCTTAAAAGTTTGCAACCGTTATGAATATTGAGTCTGGAAAGATGAATTATTAGTTCAATCCGTTTTCAATGCACCATACTATATCTCAATCAAGATATTTTTGATTGCATATATTTAACCTGAAAATTAAATCAAGCGGAATGTTCCTTTACGTAAATTACCTGAAACTTTAGTTGAATACTAAATTCATTCTATGAAATCATAATACCGCTACCTACAGTACCATCTTTTAATATCCACAGTCACAATTAAATCAGTCACCGGGGAAAATCAATGTTACCGTTCCAAACCGTCAGCGAAATTTCTATCGTAATAATATGTACTTGAAATTGTTAATATACACAATTAAATGATCATTACAAAATTTCAGCGCACGCCATTTACGAGCCATGTCGCATAAACGTCAATATCAATTCTGCCGATCGCGAATTTCTATCGGCATATGTACATTCTTGACAGGCTGTCGCAAACTGCGTTATCCGATAATTTCGGCAGACGGAAATTATTAACAATTTTTGCCTGATTCCGCAGTAATCGGCAAACTGTCATAACCACTAAATTGAACACCGTGACGCGATCTATCCGCCCGATAACCATGCTCAAATTCTAAATGTCCCTTTGACATTCCCCAAATAATAATCAAACCCTCGTCCATACAAACTCATCCGTCATTATATCTCTGTAAAAAAACACCACGCCACCAATTTTCAACCATATATTGATCCACAATATTTCCTCTGTTATATATTAAAATTTTCACTTCGGAATCCACTTGCAAATATCAATCCTACACCAGCCAAAAACGATACGAACGTGCACATACGCGCAAACATTCAATTAGCCGCTTTGACGCAACAATTACCGCATCGCGCGCGAACCTTGGGATCATGAAGATCAAAGACCAACATCGCAAAAATCTGATTGGAGCGTTGGTGGCGCGTGTCGGGGGCAATGTATTAATCGATCTTGGCGCCAAACGGTGCGCGTAATATGGCGCGCCACGCATTGTTGGCTCGCGCGCAAGCTCTAATCACGTTAAGCGCGGGCCGGGGTGTTACCGCAAATCGCTCTGTTTCATTATCGAATTAGATGGGTGTGTTTTAAATTTTGAAATTGAGATTCCAGGTGATAGCGGTGTGTACAATGTATGGTTGCGGATGGATAATATGGCGTGGACTGGAAATTTAGCTAAAAGGATGATCAATTTGCGGGGTGATTTATGGCTGAATTGGTAATGCAATGCGTCAGTTTGAATTCTTGATGCTCAATAATGACCCGAATCATTTGTTAATGCTAATGATTAAGAGTGATACATGATAATCAGTGAATAATTGAAAATCTGTCGTTCATAAAGTGCATTCACTTTCACCAAGATCTTTACTATACTCAAAGCTCGCAACCACAAATTTTTTACATATTTAATTCACCTTTTCCACGCTCTCAAAGTAACAGCGAGTCTCAGATTTGCATAAGTACCTCAGCAATCACTCATCCGACCAACAACTGCGCCCATCGTGCTGATCGATGTAGCTGCACTTCCGCTAATCCACAAATAATAAAGCGCAGACATAAGTAAAACACGAGCTCCCACTTTTACCTCATAAACATCCTTTCGCTGACGATTTTTCAACTCCACATCCCACACACATACCGCGGCAGCCCAGCACGCGACCAGTTAAGGGCTTAATCGATCCTCCCCCTGGGGGCCACTACTTCGCTAATGATCGTTACTACCACTACTGCTACCACTAGTACTACCACCACTAGCCTCCTCCTCTCCTTCACCTCCCCGTCCGCGACTCTTAACGCTTTGTTAATCCTCGCGCCGCGCTGGAATTACACTTCGACACGAGAGGGAACCAGCTCGCTGCGCGCATTGTGGTTTTCCGTTTTCATCGGATTCGCCGAGCCAGGCGCGCGCGCGCTCACGCTTTGTGCGAGACGTCTTGAGTAATTTCGTTTGCGCGCTCGCCTACGCGAGAGGAAGAGAGAGCACAGAAGCTTTTACGTTATAAACGAGATTACCGCCGCGCGCGTAGAGCTCTCCTTTTATGCGCGAGGGGACTTTGTGTGTGTGTGTGTGTGGAAATTTCGTGAAGATCGTCGCGAGAATTTCGGACGCGTCGCTGAAAAGCGAGCGAGCAAGCCTTTGTCATGGACTTTTTTTTTTCGTTGTTGTTTGTGGGAACCGGTGAGGATGTTGCGGATGAGGAGGGATATTGTCTTTTCAAATTTATGGACGTGTTTCGGGTGGAGGTAGTTTTAGTCCCTGGCTGAGGGAGGGCTTTTGGGTGTACATCTTTATTTTTGGAATGTGTGTCGCTGGTGTGGTTGAAACTGTCGACAGGATTAGTTGAGGGATTAGCCTAGAATTACTGATTCAAGAGTCTAATCTATTTTTGCGCTCGCTGTTATAACTTTTAGACCCGATTTCTGAATGGACGAACATATTATTTAACATACAAAAAGTGAATTGTCAGTCACCGTTATAATTCGCGACTACGATTAATAAATTCGTCTAGATGCAATTCGCGAGCAAACCCATCAAATTCTAAAAACTCGCTAGCCCAAATTATTCTCATGATTTATGCACTGGCAAAAATTAAATTCCACGTCGCGCATTTTTCCCTTCCAATTTTTCATCCCAACAGTGACAACGATGCATAAACCATACTCCATACAGCCTCTCATCGAAAATTCCTCCCAAAAACAATTACCCGGCACGCGTCAAATTTTCTATCGATTCAACGTCGTTTACGAGACGCGTATATAGAATAACACACGCGACGTCCAGCATCCATGCGTGCGCGTAAATCATTAGTCAGCCGGATTACGCGAGTTTATTACACGCTATATAGTGCGTGCATTCGACGAACGAAATATTTTTTGAGCTGTATAAGCGCGCGTATACGCGAGCCCCGCAAATTCGCGTTCTCGGCTCGTATAAACTGTAATAAACAAGAACCACTTTAACCCGTTGCAAAGCTGAGCGTGTACGTGTATATATATATATATATGCGTGAGGGGGAGAGGATGTATATATATATGGCGCTGTACCGAGCGAATCTCACTCTCTCGCTCGCGAGTTTTAACTATTTCACGCGCGCTTACAACTCTAGCTCTATTCGAATCAACCGCAAAGCATTTGCTAACGATCCTCGTGCTCAACGGATGTTACGCGAATGAAAACGTATTAACTAGGGTGCGGAACGTAATTTTATTTTGTCGGCAAATAGAAATTCTCCGGTTATACGAATGTTTTTAATTGTTTGATATGCGATGTAGTTTGATGAAGCTTTGTTACTTTCAAATGCAGTCAATTATAGTTTCGTTAGTATTGCCAATACCCCGTTATTGGTATTTGTGAGTATTATATACCTTTGAAATTAAATGAAATTGTTTTTCACTGTAATTGTTAAGAATGTAATAATCAATTACGAGGTAGCAACTGTGCCTTCATTCTGTAGTACAATGCGTACCTGTCCTATGTATACCACAAAAACATGTCATTTGGAAATATTTATTGTAAAAGTTCAGATAATAAAATTAAAACTGTACTCAACTTGAACAATATACGTTTCAATATAAGTGAAATAGATTCATTTTTCAATCACCAAAACTAAATTTTTTCTTTTTTTAAAAATGATTTAGTATTGGTGAAGTAATCTGTCCATCTTCCCGAGGCAGCATTTAGTATTGATTTAGCGAGTGATTTAGTATTGTTACCTTATAAGATGTCCCCATTAGAAAGATCATGAGTTGTACAACTGAAACGTTTGTTATAGACTCATGATAACGAACAATGGTACCAATTTTCGTTAATTTGTCTATACACCCGTAACGGTACACTTACTATCAATCATAACTACTTCATAATCACAATAAACAATAATTTTCATTTTCCAGAATTCCTTCAATCTTTCCAATACATCCTACCGACGTTCGCAACCACCACCACCAACCCAAAAACGCATTAGCCCCCAACTTGCGAAAACCCTAACCACTTACCCCAACCTCCCACTGTACAAAAGTCTCCCGAGTGCGCGCGCGCGCGAATAACCGTTCGATCGCCCCAACAGCCCGCGGCCCTAAACAGCGTGTATAATGGGACACGAGCTTAATCAGCTTTCCATTGTAGCCGGTACCCTGATGGCGATGGCAGCAGCGCCATCACCGCAGTAGCCCTCGCGCCCAACTATAACGGAAACGCTGAATACGAGATTAGGTCTGGCCTAATGGGGACAGTGTCTACCCGGGTGACCGTAGAGTAGACTCGCGCGCGTGTATATGTGTGCGTATATATATGTACGTATGTGGAGTGAGAGGGAGACGGAGTGAGGAAATGGCAGGCCGACCTAAGGGTAAATAGATTCGAGGGTCGTCGGACGATTTGCCAATTTACCGAGCGCTTCGGTCGCGTACGTTCGCTGTGTAGGCGATATCCGACGAAAAGGGGAGATCGAAGAATTTCACTGTCATCCGATTTTCGATCACCAGGCGCGGCCGAAGCGTGTATATATAGCTATACGTTGTCGCTAGTGCCTTTTATCGGCAGAAGGGCCAGAAAGGGTGAGAGAGAATTGGCTTTCGGAAAAGCCTTCTCTCAAAGTTGCGAGCGGCTTGTCGAGGACAACAAGCGACAGCTTATGTATAGCATTAAGACGAAAATGTCGCGGGAGTTGCGTGTTTAATTTTTGTTTCGACTCTGAGTGCATGCGCAGCTCTGCGAATGTATAGTGGAATATTACGCTGTTTTTTTCAGCGCAGTGCGTGTTTTACTTTTGAAAGTATTTTTCGAAAAATTGCTGACCCCGTTTCTGCGAAAAGACTTTAGCTAGCATCCAAAAACATTTCGAGCATACTTTGTGCGGCACCTATATACATATAATACTTCGCTATCGTAATTTTTCTAAAGAACGATATGAATGAATTCTTTGTTAAATAACGTAGCGGCGGTCTTCGACGACTATATAAAAGAATAGTCGCTCGCTTATATAACAAAGGCCCGCGTCGTAATGGCCGTTTTACCGCGATGCAAATGAGAGAGTATCGTAATGGAAAACAAACGTTTTCGCAACATTACGGCGCGAAACTTCAAAGGCGCGACTCGCTGCTTTAATCGAATCATCAAACGCGTTGGGTGAGAAAAAGGGGCACAACTCGAACAAAAATTATTTTTCCGCGCGAATGACTTCATCTCACTCTCTCTGACTCTACTCCTTCCGCGCAAATAAACCCGCGCTTTTCGAAAACTCGCGGAATTGCCAATAGCTTTCAAGAGTCTTTTCCACTCCCTCTTCCTTCATCTCTCTCTCTCTCTCTCTTCAAACGAACTCTATTTACATTTTCCCGCGCAATTAATCGCGTCAGCGTAGCAGCGGCGACAATAAAGCAGTCTGCGAGGACGCGCGCATCGACGGGATGGAAAACTTTTGACCCGTCCCGAGGTGGCGAAGAAGACCGGTTCGAGTGTAGGTAGCGCGCGAGTTGAAAGATAGAGAGAGCGAGAAACGAGAGAATTTCCCTTTAAAATGCCCGGCAATTGGCCGAGTCTCTCATCCCGACCTCTTTTTTTTTGCTTCTGGCTAGGTGAGCGCGCGTGCGGTACGATGAATTTGGATGAACGCGCGCGCCCTGCTACGAAGGATGGAGTTTCTATCGCCCCGGCCGTGTAATTTAAATTCCTTGCTTTGAAAAACGTCGGAATAATTGAAAAGAACAAAAAAAGAAGCGTCTGCATAGCAGTTATCTTGCTTCTCCCGAGATGCCAATAATATAACATAACTATAACGGCTGATTACTCGCTGCCCATCGCGGCGTTATAAAATCGATCGCTCATCGCTTCTCGAATTTAATCTCAAGGAAATTGCATACCTCGTGGTATACAACTAAAGACTTTCCGCGAGAGCAAAACAAAAAAGTGAAGGGAATCCGAAAGGTGGAAGCCCTGTAGCCGCGAGAAAATTAATAATTTCTCGGGGCGGCGAGGCAAAATCGAGCGGAATTTGCTTACGCGACTCAATATCTTCCAGCGCGCGAACGCGAAGAGGTTATTGGTTTTTCATCTCTCGCGCGCCGGGGAGAAATCCATTGTTTGCGGGAATTCCCCGCGGAGAGAGGCGCACGAAGGAAAGTGCGCAAAAGTGCGAAAGCGAAAGTGACTCGAGAGTGAGAAAACAAGAGGGAAAGAGAAAGAGTGAGAGAGAAAGAGCCCTGTAATATATTATTTACCCGAGCCGCAAATATTGTTTTAGTATATTGTATAAAGTAAAGTAACGTTTTTGAGAGGGTTAGTGAAATTCTTTTGTAATGTGGAGTACTTTGTCCTTTTTTAGGAGTCAATTTTAAACAGCTTACGATTTGAATTTTATTCTGAAATGTTGTTAGTCTTATATAAATGAGGCCAGCTTTAATTTTCTCGTAATTTTTGCAAACACGTTAATTGGATTTGTAAAAATTGAAGAGAAAAAAAAATTAAAATGCTAAAAGTGATAGGAGTATCAACTCAATTTATAAAGACCCTTTAATCTTTTGATATAAAGTTTTATTCATGACTGATGTAGGTTATCAAAGCTGCTAAATATTACGACTGTTTGCAAGAACATCAAAGTGAGGTCGCAAAAAAAAAAAAAAAAATTAACATCTTTCATCTTCAATACTTTTGAAAACGCTGCAGAAAGTTTTACATGTACTACACAAATAAAACTTCGTATCAGCAATAAGAAAATACTGTTTGTTTAATACGAGCTGTCAACGGTATATTGCTAGAGCCTTCGCGAACTGTGTTACGTCTTATATAATCGATTATCGCCTAGCTGAAGTGTACGAAGAAGCAAGCCGACAGTAAGAAAACGAAGACCAGGCGACAAAGCACACACATCGAGCGTCAAAGACGGAATAAGAAAAGCACGTGTCTGACGTGAAAATAAGACGTTTAAATAAAATTATACGCCGCGAGTAAACGCGGCTCACGGTTCGGATGCGCTCGCAGAGCTAGTAGTGAGAAAAACCCCTCCAGGACGCTTGTAAAAATGCATAAGGTGTTTATACTTGCTTTACGCGGCTGTAGGTTCAGGACTTTATAGGCGCGCGCGCGCTCGCGGGTTTTATAAGGGCGCGGTGTTTTCTTTCTTGCCACGCCGCCTCTCTCCACCTTCTAGCCTCCTTTTTAATACCTGTTTTGTTTCCGGCTCGCGCGCGCTTATAAAGCGCCCGGCGAATTACGCCCCCCTTAAAAATGGCTGTTTAAGCTGCTGCTGCTGCTGTTGCAGCCGCTGCGCGCGTTGATGTTTAATAAAGGAGGCCATTATTGCTCGGAGAGAGACGCGTATACTGATAAGGTGTCTCGTCCGATAATAACCTCGTTATTCGAGAAAAACGCTCACGCAGAGGTGTATTATACAGCCGGTGTGTATATGCTGAGAGGTAGCGTATAATTAGCTTGAAAAATGAATAAGGGTATTAATTTATCGCTGCCTCGTGTCGCTATAGCGCATAGGAGGAAGAAGAGCTTTTGAATATTAATGCCAGTAGCGCGAGCTTCGTATCGCAGCTAATAAGCGCTAATTGGACAAGGCTTCTTTGATTTTTGTGTATCGAGAGGGAGGGAGGAAAGCTTTGTTGACGAGAGACGCGGGCAAGCGTGGAAATTGAGTTTGACGGGGTTTTGTAAAGGGTGGGAGGGATTTTTCTATGATTTGATGTTGTGCAAATGAGTGAATAAAAATATTTATAATAAAGTACTACTACACAGAAAGAAAGAAATGACTAATTCTACTGTTCACATAGTTGATTAAGGATTAGAATCCAAGCTTCAGTTTACTTAAAACAATGTCAGTGGAAATGTCATTATATAGAAAAGTATAAGCTTCCTTTTGTTCAAGTGTGGTTGTCATTACATTCTAATACATAGAAACAGTTTCAAAACAAATGGAGTTTCTACTTTTTCAGGAAAGGAGTTTGGCCGTTTTAAAAAGACCCTTTGAACGGGTACTTCTTTTTGAAACAGAGATTCTCCTACTCTTTTTAATGAACTCTTAACTTTCTAAACGCAGTGAAAACTACATTTTAATTATAATGTTAATTTCTCTTCAAACAAAAGTTATTTTTACTCATTTTATAATGCCACTTAAACTTTTTTTCAAATCATTTTATTTAGCTGATGCAAAACCGTTAGATTAACCATACATTTGATGAGCTAAGAAAATCTGTTAAAATACTTTTGATCATAGATCAGAATTGATAAAACTTTATTTAATATTTTATATAATATTTTTATACAGATTTTTGTTATAAATATTGTAAGTCTCATCATGAATCCCAAAGATTTAAAACAAAATTCAACCTCCTAAATATTGTCTAACTCAAAACAAACCTAAACGGTTTATTCATTCACATTTTCCACAACTTTCTCTTCACCCACGGGGTTCAAGTTTTTGTTATAAAGCTTACGGCCAACTTTCTGGCCGAACGCTAAATAATAATTCATGCGCATACATTATAACCCCACTGTCGTCATCCTTTTTTACGGCTCCTCCTATAAAAACGCCAAACAATACGCACCATTCCAGCAACAAAAACCAAACCCACCCCCCCACATCAATATTCAACCGTCAAAATCTTATCACCCAACCGCGCTCTCCGAAACTATATATACCTCCACTTGTCGCTCACTTATCCGCGCCACAGGTCCATCCATAATTTTACGAGGCGCGCACGCGCACTTCCAGCATAAATACAAGTGGCAGCGTCGCCGATAATGACGACGACGGCTTTTTTTCGCGTCTATACGCGGAGGTGAGAATTTTATTAGGTAGATTTTCCCGAGGATCAGTGCCCCTCGAGTCGAGAAGTAGAGAGGGAGGGTGGGAGCTTCGGCAGCCAATATCTCCGAGTGCGACTTAGCTCTGATCCTTCCTTTATATCCGGCGAATTTAAATAATGGAGACCCCGCTAATTCTCTCTCTCTCTCTCTCTCTTTTTCCTATCCTTCGCAGGTGTGATACCTATACTTTTTCCCTCTATTTCCTGGTATCACCCTCCTACGCTGTTCGTCTTTAGCGATCTATAGACCGTAAATTCCCGGCAGCGAGCTCCGCGATGTGACTTTAGATCGCTAGTGCGAAAAATGGCCGCGCTTGTTAATCAGCTTTCGCGAATGTAATATATCATTCTCTTTGCTAACTTTCGTCGAGAATCGCGCTAGATTAAACATCTGAAAATTTATTGTGAGAGAGCTGCACGCGCGCGCGCGTGGTATAATCTTTGAGAACTTAGCCATCATCAATTGTTTAGCCGCTGCGAGAGAATTCCTCCTGCGTACCAACTCGAGGGCAGGCGCGCAACCGCGAGTTCCAAAGAGGCTTACGCAAAGCTGAAAGCAGTACAGCGGTAGTCATCCAGGACACGAAGAACAGATAATACAATTTATATAAATGTATTGTTTCTCGAGTTCGCTCCTCTTCCCTTTCATATACCCCACTGCCACAACTTTAGACCCACTAAATTGCCAAGTTTCGCCGCACGATGTACCGCGTTCCATTTTAAACCCCTCTCGTCGGTAAATACTCCAACATCTTGTCCTTTTTATCCTCCCGCTCCATTATCCTCGTCGCACTATATAGCGCCCCTTTAAAGCGCGTCCCCTTGGCCCATAAATAAATTCATCAATCAATTTCCTCCTTCCTTATTTTCCTAGAACACACTCTACACACACACACACACATACTTCCTCCCCGCTTCTTTTCCCGCCAACTCTTTACCAACGCTCGCTTCAACACCGTCGTCGTCCTCGAAAGTGGAGCATGACAGGCCAACTGATTAGAGGCTGTTTGTACTTCCTTTCGGCGCTTTGAGCGCTCCTATGTTTGCACATCAGGCTGCGAGCTTCGGGTATATAAAAAGGCGCGTGCTGTCGTCGTCGTCGAGGAGAGGAGAAAAAATGAGCGCCACATTGGACCTGAATTATTTCGGCGCGCGAGTGCGATTTTCTCCTCTTTGACACGCGCGAGTGAGAGAGCGTTTTAACAGCCCGCGCGAGCTCGCTCTCGATGCATATCTCGTGAGAAATCAGGCAAGTGGGCTTTTGTCGGGGACACGAGAGGAGGATGAGGCGCGCGAGGAATGAGGTCGATAGGCCGAGTGAAGTGGATGTTTTGATTAGGTGTGGCTGAGGAAGCCTCGCGGCGGCGCTGTTTTTTCTAGAGTAGGTATTAATATTCGAGAGGTTGATTTTATATAATAAGCTGTGGGTAAAGTATGTCCAAGGAAGTAAAGTCGAAAGGTGAAATTGGCGTGCTACGATCTTGGGTTATTGATTATCGCGTATTTAACCAAGACGGAATTACTTCGAATTCAGTTAAACGCCGTCAATCATTTAAAAGATTTAAATAATTTGCACTAACTTCATTTTCAGCAAATACGCGAAAGATATTAAATTAATAATTCTAATTACATATGCAATATCATTCAATTATAATTTTATATAAATTTCAAAATAATTCCACTATGGCCAACTGAATCTCGAACATCTAACGATCCCCGTGCTAATTATAAAATCGTCAACCGCAATTCCGCGCGCCGGAGCCGCAGCGGCCGGCAATACCTCACTGCTTGTCCTCCTCGGAATGATTACTTCCTCCAATATCCGGGCCCCCAAGGATGACCGTCGCCAGTCCACCTTGTCCCTCTCTCTCTCGCCCTCGCATAATAACCATCGTTATTCGAAACATCCGACGTTTAATAACGACCTCCTTCCTACCACCCGAGCGATCGTTATATACCACCATCGTCTCCGAATAAGAAACAAGCTCTCGCGGGCGTAGTTCGCAAAAACGAGGGAAATAAGAAACCGATCGAGCAATTATCGATTCCCCGAGACACACGCTCCTCGAGAAAGGTATAGAAAGGTCGTGGGAGGGGGTAAAGAGCCTCTTTGGCCGGGTGCCAGGGCGAAATTGATAAAATTCGTCGGGGCGCGATTCTGCCGGGTCAACGGAATCGTCACGGCCAATTGGCAAATTGTCATCTCGAGAGACGCGCGCCCCGTTCGCATTCGAGTCGCGTAGTATCGCGCGAGGGAGGGAACCTAATCCGACTGTGCGTATATATCCTCGTTATGTGCGTGTGCGGAAGAGGGGCGGCGAAATTGTTATGTAGGCTTTGCGCCGGATTAGGCGCGGAGGTTTTTCTGGCCGAAGTTTCGGAAGGGTTGCTGTGCGATTTGTTAATGCCGTTAGCGGCGCGGACGTGACGATGGCGTTATTGCGGAAGAGCCGCGCGTTATATGTACGTCTAAACGCTCGTAAATAGAAGTGCGGGGATTTACGAAGCGCGAGTTGTAGTAGGCCAGGGGGGATTTTGTAATTTAGCCGGGCGTTGGCTCATAGGCGTGTTAAAGGGAATCGAGACGCGCTGCGTTCGCCAAAAGAGCTGCAAGATTCGATTTATGTAGGTAAATATAGTTATTTCGATATGTAGGATTGATAGTATCGGGAGCTAGGTTTGGTGTGGAAACAGAAACGTTTGATACTTTATGCGCATAACGAATTCATTTGGTACGAATCTGATTCCACGACTATTTATATGAGTCTGGTTCATCATTCCGAAATTGGGATGAGACTCATAAATAGATTATAGCGAATTACGTAAATACGAGGTAGAATAACGCTTCTGAATTATTCAGCGAAATATCTAATGCGCTTTCACAGATCAATTGTCTTTAATCAACCGTAATCTTTCGAGTAATAGTTCCCTCATAAAGACCAAAATAAGAGATCGACTTCTAGATCGAATATATCTGATGTTAATATGAATTAATGATTATTATAAATCAGTTAGAAAATTATTGTTAGAAAATTGTATTTCCAATATGAGTATAACCAGAAGAATAATATCTCTTAACATTCTACTGGAAATTAAAGCACCTCTGTTCTAAAAATTATTAGAGAAAACGAGCTGCAGAAGCATTTAATTATTAAAATTGTTGCTTTTACATAAAATTAAAGAACAAAGTGGTATAGCGACTACAATAAAAACACAGTTTTACATTTATGTAGAAGCAACTCGAAATTAATGTTAATACGTATGAAAATTCAAAAATGATTGTTAACAAATTTACATTATAGTTACGGTATTTATCAAATAATATCTCATATCAAAAAAATATCCTTATGGTTCTTACTTCTACTTTAAAGTTCGAAACAACCTCAACGATGCTCGCAAGAACGTACCTCGATCCGCTCGATAAATCAAAACCCCGTCCCTCCTACGCACCTATAAACAAACAACAACCGACCGCTCTTCTTTCAAATTAAACCAAGTCGTCGACTATATAACTGCACCCTCCGCCGCTGTACACCGACTCAATGAAAATTATCGCCCTCGTGGCGTATTAAAGGGTCTTAAAAAAACACTGCAGAAGAGCCCTCGCAGTTATTTTATTAATGAAGCGCCAAGGCGCTCGGTTTTCCCATTCTACCTTTGTATTATATTTATACGGGCGCATCCCCCCACCACCGCCACCGCGATAAGGCGCGATACTTCGTGCGTATTACAACCGGCGCGGGCGGGTTTTGAATAATTCTCATCATCGTTCGTTACGATTGTGTGTGTGTATGTGCCTGCGCGAGGAATTGCGTAGGTTGTTTGCACAGTTTAACGAGTGCTTTTTATTTAATAACGTCTGTTTTACGGTGGGCGGTAAAGTTTTTCCGCTCGCGGAATACAAATTGCGCTGTTTTTGTTTCATCTCCCTCTCTTTTCCGCTTCCTTTTTTTGTTTGAAAAAGGGAATAAATCGTCGCGCAGTCGCGCTATAAACTTGCAGTTTATTTGGAAGTATAATAAAGCTGGATGAGAGAGGGAGAGAGGCGAAAAAAATGTTGAAGAGAACGAAAAATACGCTGCGAGTGCGCATAAGAGGATCAGAAGTCCACGGCGGTGACGTCCTTCGTATATAACCTCGCGCGGCCGAATATTCGTACGCCTCTGTATATATTTGTCTCATTAAATAAAAATGCACGGGACGAGCTGAATTTCAGCGACAGTGTGCGTATATTCTCCGGCACTTATATAAAGTTGAAGAAACTAGAAAGTTTCATTTCAAACTATCCGCGTCATTTTTCTAGATTTTATTTAACTTTCTGATATTTATATTCACGCATCAACGCACGCGCGTGATATCCTGCTATAGACCTACCACCATGGGTAAATATATGGGAGCAAATATATGCCCAGTATAAACAAGCTCGCGCGTATATATGCGCATACAGCACATAAACACCGTCTAGCTACTCTCGCTCGCTTATATGCAACGTATACTACACGCGCCACACTCGCTCGTCTAAAAAAACCTCCGAAATACTTTATTCATCGACACGCGGTGCGAGCACGTGTGCGAGAAACGCGCGCGCGCGACAACTATGGCGTTTAGCGAGCGGAACGGCCGGAATAAAGGAGCTTAAAAACGCCCCCGCGGCGCGTATAATAAGCCCCTGCGCGCGGCCTGCGGAAATTATATTTTACGATTGCGCGCGCGCGTCTCGGCGAATTATTCCGTGCATTCCACGAGTGCGAGCGCGATTATTACACACATTCACGTGCACGTGCATACATGCACACAGACACACATACTTGGGGAAACGACACTTTACAAGCGTCGGCCTGTCCACTCCTCGTTATACTTTTCGCGCTCCGCAGAGTCGAGAGGGCTTTTTTCTCTCGCTGTCCCCCCCTCTGTCCTCGAGACATTACGCGGCGTTTCGTTCTCCGTCGTCGTTTTCCTCTTTTTTTTCGCTCTCTCTCACTTTTTTGTTGAAGTGGGGGGAAATATATTGTGGGTAAATGGGAGAGGGAGGAAATTGTCGGCGGGGAATTAAAAAAAAATTCAATTTAAAATTTCAGAGATTACGGCAGTGCCGAGGACTTGTTAGGTAGCGAGGCGGCGCGCTCAGTTATTTCGAAGGAAATGGGTTAAACGGACCGGCGGTCGTCAATTTTCTTTATTACGTGGTTTTTTTAATTTTTCTTTAATTGTAAGAGCGGAGAAACTTTTCGTCTCGAGAAAATGGACGACTTTGCCAGTTGCTTTTTTTTGGCAATTTTTTTTTTGTACTTTTAATTGCTATTCACTTCATCGCCATTAAAAAAAATAAGCTACAGAAGAGCTACAACAGCTGAACGAGCACTTTACTTCTGCTCGAAATAATTAAGTTGCCAACTACAAAGCACACAAATAGCATCGAAAGCTAACAAGATTAATATTAATTAAAGCTACCCCCCTATATTATTACAGAGCTCGGGCGGATCATATAGCCCCCCTCTCTCCTATATCCAATATATTCCAGCCACTGACCAAATCAACAATCAAAGTCTCGGCTAAATAGCCAATACGCTCCTATCCCTCCCGCCCCGACTCCATACACTCCACGTGCCCTATAATCGCCCATAATCCATTCCTCCAGCCTACTCCCACGATTAATCCCTACGCAGTCGTTTCTCAACATACATACACCCACACACACATACAATCTAGTCGCGCTAATCGCCAACTCGGCTTCCTAACGGCGTTAATTAACGCGTGCGTGCTGTATAAGGGAGTTTTATTCCGCCGTCCATTGTGTAAGTTGCACGGGGTGTGAAGGTATTTTCGAAAGAAGCGCGCTAGCGGAGTTTGCACGTTCGTTAACAGTTCGAGGGTGAAGAGAAAGTTTTCCACGCGCACATTATCAAGCAGGCTAATAATGTTTCGTGCGAGCGTAGAAATTCGATGCCTCGAGAAAGGATGAAGTTTTTGCATGGCGGAAAAGAATTTATTATATGGTTAAGAAAATAAGTTGAATTTCGCCGCAGAGCTTTTTTTAAAATTATATAGCGTTTGTGTATGCGGTTGGGGGGGAAGGAAGTTTCATTTGCTCGAGTGAGCGATTGTTTGGTATTTCGTAATTCGTTAAAAAAGGAAAGATGTTCGCCATCCTTTGTTTCGCATTTGTTTTTCTAAAGTTATTTATGAACTTCTTGCGCGCGGAGAGAAGATTAATTCAGGAAAATGCCCTCCTCACGCAACTATAAATATAAACAATGAATATGAATATCATATATGCACGCATATATCTGAAACATTTGCATGATGAATAATGCATGTTATTAATAGAATAAGCAGACTACACATAAATGATAATCACGAAAGCATGTTCCCGCGGCTGTAAAATTAGACGTTATAAAATATTTATATACAAATACATTTTAAGACCGCGCGCGTCTAGGTACGTTCGTAATGAAATATCTCATAGCGCAAAACGAAACAAGGTCACGTTAAACATTAACTCCTGTCGCCACAATCCCGCAGACTTTTTAAATGAATTAAATAACGATGGAGTTAAAATTAAATTTCGTACTACGAGGGAGGGAGAGAGAGTGCATTCGAAAAGCTCATGGAGATATACGTCAAGCTCGCGCGCTGCAACGCGGTGCCATTTGGACCGACCGTTCGTCTGGAACTTTACGAGCAGCGAAGACATGAAAAAATGTAGTAGTAGTAGTAGCAGCTAGCCGGCCCGCGTCAGCAAATAGCCGGCCGGAATTTAGTGGCGACATTTATATACGCGCGCGAGACTCTCGGCCTGCAAGTCATCGTTAAAAAGTTTTAGTACGTAAATTCATTATTAACGCCGTTTTAAATTTCGTAACGCTTTCTTTCGTAATACATGGAAATTTAGCAGTCTATACAATGTGTTTGCTTTACGGAAGTTGAGAAAGTAGATTCGAAGGCTCATGCATTATGGATACACACATATACACCGATCAGCGAGACAATTCCACTTCTAGGAAAGCCGAGCGGATTTTTCATTCCCCGAAATAATGTTATTTGACTGGATGATAAGCAAGCGCGCTCGGTCCCTCACACAGTTAGACTATCTGTCTCTCTTCTCTCAAATCGCATTTTCTCCAGACTGAAAACTTTTGATTCATCGGCTTACTCGCACACGCACATGTGCACCCTAACCTCAAGATCTCGATTAAACTCCTGAACAAAAAAAAAAAAACACCGCCCCCGGAAAACTTATTCTTACACTTTTCATTCCCGCGCACGAGTTCCTTCTCAGAATTTTCCGGGGATCGACAGACGTTACGCGCACGAAACAGCGTAGTCCAGACGCCTATCTATATGCCTCGGCCAATCCTCGAAAGCGATCTCTCCCGCGGGACGAATATTTTTTCGTCAGAGTATTACCTTGGAGAGCGCGTCGGCGCGCAGGGGAGGGAGGCAGAGAGAGAAATTTCCGGCGATGCGACGATATCCCCCGAAGAGACGCTTTTTGGCTCGGACGGAGATAAAGGAAATTTTTGCGCCCCCGTGCTAGCGATGGCAGAGGCGTGAGCGAGATTTAGATTTAGATTTCATTTGTCGGGGAGATGATTGCGCGCGCGCGTGGATGGGACACAAGGTTGTATACGGGTACGACAACCCTGCGGATGACTTTGTCGACCTTTTCGTTTAGGTAGCTTTATGTGGCGGGATTGGAGAGACACGGGGGTGAGTGTCTAGGAGAAAATTGGACTATGAAGATGGTAATGGATGATCTTGGGGGGATGGTCAAACGTGGTTGAGAATTTTAAATAAAAATAAAAGATGTAGACTAATCGGAGATCTCAACTTAGATTCTTAAAAATTTAAAATCCTGCAATCCCATTGAATAATACAAGTGTAAACATTAATCCTAAATTGGAA
>UXGD01003880.1:0-18902 GCA_900474315.1 Torymus auratus
AAGGTGTACTATTTATAAGAATGCAATAAATAGTGCTAGTCCTTTCATCCGAGTCGTGCTTTTCTTCGTCCGCGCGCTGAGAGTTGTGTTTTTCTTCTTCCGAGATTTTGAGTTGTTCTTTTCTTCTTCCGAGATTTTGAGTTGTGCTTTTTTTCGTCCGAGATTTTGAGCTGTGTTAGTCTTCGTCCAGCTCCGGGAGCAGTGATTTTCTTCGTACCAGGCATCGATATGTTAACTATAATCTTATCGTTTTCTCAGTGTAAATGCATTCAATACCATACATTTTTACTTATATGAAAATCTTTTCAAGAGACCATAACTAGATTAAAAAGAAAAAATATATCTCCGCCGTGCTTGCAAAATTTTCAACAGCCACTCAACGTGCGTCCGATACTGAATGGCACGAGTGCGATCTTCCGCTTAATCGCCGCGTGCATGATAAATCGCGGCTAGCGGGACGCCGGCCAAAAGCTCCGGGACGAGATTCCATGAATTCTTGATACTCGGCCTCTTCGCCGCGTTACGATGGTCCCTTTCCCTCTCTTTCTCTCTCTTCCTCGCGTGCGAAATCGATCATCTTAGCTCTCTTTCTCTCTCGCTGAGACGTTCGGTCGTCGTTCGCTCTCGAGAATACACCATACCATCGTCGTCCCGCAATCTCGGGACGCGTCGACTTTAGCTTCGTCTTCGCTCCGAGTGGACAGATGAATTGAGGATCTCATTTGGATTTTAAAGAAGTTCAAGGCTTTGTTTCTTAAATGGTTTTCCATTGACGCGTGAAATGTAGTTTTTTAATAGTGTAAAACATGCGTCATAAAAAACTGACGAAGAAAGGGTTATTATCGCGTTTAATTCGCCTTTTAATTGTTTAATTTGAAAATACAAATATCGACCCGTATACCCGTCAGTTATATCGTAAAACGATTGATGTATCGACGCGCTTGTGTCGACTACATCTTTACTGCCTTTTTGGATATCGATTTCAAATTTCCGGGAGAAGTCCTTAACATTTCATACTTAAGGAAAATGGAATGCACGGAAATTGGTTTTCGACTGGATATATGTATACGCTTTCATAAATTTGAAGAAAAATTGCCGAGCGATTGAAGTACCAGTAAGTACAAAGTTTTATGTGTTTTTAATTTAAAACAATTGATTTTACCATTGTGAAATTAAAGATTTAATCGTATTGATAAATAAATTTAAAAAAATTGATAACCACAAACTACAGTCATTAAATAATTGATACAATTACTGAAGTGTATATAAATATTACCTTAAGTTCTATCATTGCTTTGATCTTGAATTTCAGAAATTTATATGAACACATCTCACGTAAACTCATTTGCATGTATCGAGGCAAGTAACAATTCTATAGGGTAATGTCTGGCATGCAGTTCAAAATGCACCACCCAAGTCCGAATGGTTATTCCTTTGAGTAGCAATTTACGATCAATGCCTCACTTTACTCGAGTAACACTTGTGACAGTTTACTCTTCATATCCCATCAAATGCAAACACCTGTACATTTATATGTTGGCCTTGAATGTACAACGCAAGGTAAATTGGATATTTTGGACTTGTTAAAGTTAATATTGAGATTGACTTTAGAATTTTCACTAAAAATGGTTTTTAACAAATAAGTGAAGACTTAAACATTTTTATCCATTTTCTGGGTCGGTCGAAACAGAATGCATTTCCTCTCATATCCTCGTATCCTGTCTATCTCATGAATTCATATTGAGACAAGTTGTCTTGTTATATCTGCTATATATGCATACATTTGTACAAACAAATCTATATGAATTTATTAGAGGAATACAGTTAGAATACTTAAAATTAATCAAAGATAACAAGTTTTTTGTTTATAAATCTCTTTATTTTAATTAATTTAAACGATAGCAAATCTAATGGAAATCTGACACATTTCTTCTATTTGTGAAACGAAATTTTCTCCTACCTTCGTCAAATTTTCATTTATGCATTTTTACAAATTTTTAGGAATTTGAGAAAAATCGACAAAACAATGACGAGTAACGAAACCATCTCACATACAGGTACACATATCTCATGCAACTGTAGGCAATATTGTTCTCGAGACACTTCTCCACCCCCGAGCACAGTACCAATGCCGATGAAATTCTAATGATATATTTCTGTCTCGTGTCGCGACGCAAATGATGCACTTACGCGCGAACACTCTGACTTTCTTCGCGCAGGGAAAAATATATCCGGCGCTGCTTGCTGTTGCTGCAAAAAGTGGCCTCCGCGTCGCTGGGCGGCTGTCACGCGCGAAAATAGAATTTCCGCGTCCCGTGACGCGCGCATCTCGCAGGATGCGCGAGGTGGGAAAGAGAAAGAGGACTATGTAAGTGATGGAGAACTAAGAGGGAGGGAAGAAGGAAAGATGCAGACTACGCCGATGACGCTCAAGTGGGGCCGAGAGAGAAGGTGGGAAGAGGTTTTTGCGTAGTGTGCATTTTTTCATGCTGATATCGTTGAAATTTTTACGAAGTTACGGCGGGCGAAGGCGCGGAACGTAATGGCAGATGCTTTATTGAACGGAGAATTTTGGTCGTGGGTGCGATTCAGGAATTACTGTTCAGATCGTAGTGAAATAGGTGTACTATATGTCATATCACATTACATACAAGTAGAAACCGTCAAGTTTAGTCAGCCATCCAGAATTGAATCTTTAATTCCAACGGCAATCGCCACTTCACCGAGTCTGACAGCCACAAAAACTATACCCTGCAGTCTCTCTCACATCTCTTACACCAGCCATGACGCATATCCCAGACGGTAAAACAAGACGCGTGCGGGCGATCCTCGTCTGCACACTTGCTTTTCCACGAACCTTCCGGAGCGACCGCACTTCCTCACACTCTCCGTTCCCTTTTAAAAGCTACGATACAGAAACGCGTGGAATTATAGACAAGAAGAAGAAGAAGAAGAAGAAGAAGCAGCCTCATGCGGCGACGCTCTATTCTCCGCACGTGCGCGACTCTCCCGGAGGTAAGGCGCACGTCGACCCTCCCACGAGGCTTGCACCCACCCCAGGCGGCCGACAATCGTCGCAGCAGTCGCTCCCTCGTGTCTTTGTCGTCTCTTTCCCTCTCGTAGTCCCTTTTTATTTACCACGTGCGTGCTTGATTTCTTCTGTTGCGACGACGCTGCTGCTGTTTATTAGAGGTATGTGTGGCTGATGTACGGTGGGCGAGGTCGATGATGGTATTGGCGATAGATGACTGAATTGAGAGTGGCGCGGAGACGTTTTTAATGTGATTGGAGCGGGAGGTGGAATATAATCTCGTATAATATTTTGATTGCTATATGTATTTAATCGAACGAAGAAATATGCTGGGTTGATTAATGAGATATAGTATCTGTATTTATAAGAACATTTATCAATTTTTTAATTATTTATTCAACCTTTAGGCAATGCAATCAAAACTATGGAACGTAAAATGTTTCGTTCACACGCAGAGTGGAAATAAATTTTCTCTCTTCGATATACAACCGTAGACCATCCCTATATATCCAAGAAAAAATCGAACTCGATATACCCCATTTCCCAAAATCAGCTGAATCAGTTTACCATAAAATCGACACGACACTCATATAAAATACCCACGGCGAAAACGAACCTCGCAGATTATTCCTATCCACTCAGCGAGAATATCACCACCTCCCATAACTCCACCTCTTTCTGGAAAGGAACATCCCCGCGCAGCAGAAGAGAATCTATATCCGCGCTCCATTCCGATTCTCCTGGGTGCGATTACCCGGCGATTTTTTGTCAGCTACTCCCCGCCGGCTGCTGCTGCACGCAAAGGAGAGAAAAGCGATCAACGCCTCGTTGTTATCTTGTCGCCGCCACGTCCTCGCGCGCCGACTTTTATCTTCGCCCACCATTGGGACGACGAGCCGCGCGCCCGCGCTTGCACACCCCCCAAGCGATTTATTCTGTCGCTATCGCGGTCCTTTTCCACCTGTGTTTTTTCTCCCCGCCTTTGAACGCCCAAGAGCCAGCTTTGTACGGAGACAGACAACTATAGTCTCAATCGCGCTTCGTTTGAGTAAGCGTTTTTGATTTTTTTGTTCTTTGGAATTCGGTGCGATGGTGGTGGTGGAGACAAAGATCTTATGGTCAGTGTTGATGTTCAGTGAGTTGAAAGAAGAATGAGTTCCAAGGTGGTGGTGGTGGTATAACGTTTGTGGAAAGTAGATTTTTGCAGATAATAAAATTGTTCAAGTTTTCTAGGGGCCTGGTCATGTTTATGTGCAAGATGCTAAAAAAAGACACGTAAAATGGTGAAAATTGTATCTCAAAGGTGTTTGGTGATAACATCGAATTATGAAAAAAAGAAAAAGTTAAATTAAGAATCGTGATCACCAAATGGTGCTACTTTGTTAGTAGAAAAAAAAATTAAGCGAATGAAAAAAAATATTCAATTGAAAGCGTAAAATAATAGCGGCGCTGTAGAAGACGTAAAAGGACGGGAGATGTAGGAAACTGGAATTAGTTGAAACAAACGAAAACGCTAGAACGTAATTAAGACGAGTTAAAGTGTAGAAGTTAGTTTTCGAGAGGGAGGGAAAGAGAGAGAGAGAGTGGGAAGGGAGAGAGAGAGAGAGAGAGAGAGAGAAATATTGTACGACGACTTAAATTGCATGAATTGCTTAAATTACATGGCCGACTAAATTTTATGCAAATTGTTAAGTGCGCGTACAGGAGTGGCGCAAAAAATATTGCGATTTTTCAAGCTTAAAATGCTCACTTATTGCAGGCTTAAAAGTGAAACAGCTAGAAGTGAAAATCCATGCTTTTCCAAGTTACGACATTTTCATGCTATTATGAAGTGAATGTACAGAGTGCGATACCCACGAATGTTAATTAAACGTTCAAAAGGTTATTGCGATACTGAATCGTTGGAATCCCCAAGCTCGTGCTGTATATAGTTTTTTAAATAGTTGTATATTTTGTGTTATAAATGTCACTCGAAATGAATGAAAAAGTAGTACTTTGCATGAGTTTTCTTTTTATTTTAAATTGAGCTAAATTTTTTTCAAAATTTTTTTTTTGATCTGAAAGATACCTACAATTTCTCTATAATTTTCAACACATATGATGAACTATATTATGAACAAAAAATAATTCCCATATCCTAAAAATTGAATAATATACACTATATTAGACTACGATGACGAATTCTAATAATCTATATTAATTTGGATGAGAAACCACTACACTTCCGAAACAGTTTGACGATAATTTATTCTACAAGTACAACACAAAACCCCTCTCATTTCCCTATTTCTCTAAACAAAAATCCAACGGGTTCCAAACTCTCCTCG
Source organism: Torymus auratus (assembly GCA_900474315.1). NCBI lineage: Eukaryota > Metazoa > Arthropoda > Insecta > Hymenoptera > Torymidae > Torymus > Torymus auratus. The sequence goes on from UXGD01003880.1 coordinate 5,359, forward strand.
TCAAAGCGCGACACCCAAATGAGAAAGGAAAGCAGCACCGCCGCGCATCTCCGCCTACTCCACGCGTGTGCACACTTCCGAACGAAAAATCGATGTGGCGCGCTCGCGAAGAAAAAAGAGAAGCAAAAGAACGCGAGGCCCATTGTTTGCGCGTGTACGCGCAGCAGCAGCAGACTCCGAGACCAAACATCTCGCGCTAATCCCGCACCTTTTATGAATTGCTATCCTCGACGCAAAACTCGACGAGCCTATTTTGAAGAGCGCGAATGTAGGTCTCGCGTTATCGGGCTTTTTTTTGCCCCGCCGTCCGCGCGCGTTTTTGCCTCAGCGTTGTATTTTGAAGACGACGAGCACGATGCTTGGCCGATCGAGCGTCTGCTTATTTTTTTTATTTTTATTTTTTCGTTAAGAAATGATTCGTGGAATTTTAGAGTTATTGGGATATTCTATTATTTTCTGTTCTGGATATTATAGGTAAATGTTGCCTGCGAAGATGTTCATGAACTTCAGAATTCAAAAATAAGATATATAGAGTTCATCAGCAATTGTCTGACTAAAGCTTGACCTTATCTACTTATGCATGCATTGTCACAGATATTCTATTCTCACTAACATCTTATTTAAGTATATCTTAGTATTCTGAATAATTTGAGGAGGTATTTCAATTTTTCTTTGCCATTATCGATCGGCTCTTACTATACGCAAACTACGCGCGCGTGTGTACGTATACATACATATAACACACTTCAACGCTCATAAAAAAGCTTTCCCATCATTCACGAGATAATAAAAGCACAAAGTATTATTTATATCCTAATAAATGTTTTATTAATATACTTTTTTTGACTTTATCATTCAACTGTCAGATAAAACTATAAATTTAAAGCTCATCTCCTTTTCTTTCACACCACAATATGCATAAAGCTCATAAATTAACCAACTTTTTAAAAAGAGACGTGCTGTCAAATTCATTCGAATTTTCATAAGATTAATATTCAAGTCACACGTATTAGGTGCTTGTAAACTCCCGACCGCCGTTCCCCCCTAATATAAGTTTTCGGTATCTCGACGCGCGTCGGCTGAAGTGCACACTAATTTCTTGTCGGGGGACTACATATACGCCAGTCACTAATTTGTAGTGGCAGCTATTTTGTATCTAATTACATGTGACGAAGTACTAATGACTAGATATTTAGAGGCAATTACTGATATTTTAGCAATAACTACGGGACTATTAGTGGCGTCATCTCATGAATCTTATTTGTAGTGCATCAGTGATTTGTATAGTTGAAAGTACAGACTATAAAGGCGTGATTTGGTGTTAAGGTAAAAGGTTCACGGAGAAAAATATTGTGGTAAAAGTTGTCATGTCTGATTGTAAAAGTGAGACAGACTGATATTATTCGTAGTTTTTAGTAAATTATAATAAATACTTATCAAACATAAAAGAAATTATGAGTCTAGACACGATTATATTATGCATGAAAGTTAATACAAACTTTCACTGCAATTTTAGCTGGTTATCTATTGGTACGTTTATCTTATTGATTTTGTTTGCTCTTTGAAAAGTTTAAATCATTTATTGTTTATTAATTTATTTATTTTAAATATTAATTCAATTTTTTGAACTTATATGAGAAAATATGATAACAATTTCATCAACTTCAATGATTATAAAAAAGAATATGATTTTATATCTAAATTAAATTTACGATATGCAGATAATTGAACTGCGATGTATATATAAATTATTTGAAATTTTCATGAAGATTATAACTGAAATATTTATAAATATTAACGTGTGGAGAATTTAAAGATCAATTATTTTCATTTGATTGTTTGAGCTTTCCAAATTATTCGATATTTAATACTCAATATTTCAATAACAGATTGAAAGCAAATATGCATGTATATAATGCACTTAATATCATATAACACTTTTTGAATAATGTAAATAAATTCTAGATGAAAATTTGATTTAATTAAATTATAACAAATTGTTCTTAATAAACAGATAGCAAATTATAGATTTAGGGCTAATCCAATGAGTACTAACATTATATTTTGTATTAACTATTATCCAAATCCATTGCAATTGAAGTATACAATTTTTCATTATAAAAGCCGAATTCAATAGATGTCAATAAAATCGATTTTTTAGTTTGAATGATTTAATGTACATTTAAATCTTTGAAAACACCTTATTTATCTATCGCAACAACTTTTATCTCGCATTTAATGTCTACTCTCACGCCATCATTACAAAATCATCTCTGGAACCCGCCCGAAACCTCCTCAAAAATACATATCACCCCAACCACTGCTACCCACCCGCGCACTCCGATACAAAAGCGCGCAAGAGGAAAAAAAGCCGCTGACGCTTCCTTCCTTTCGCCTCCCTCCCCTCGCGGCAAATGCATCGGCCGCCCGCTGAATAATGCAGGAACGCGTCGCGCGAATTCACACGGCGCTGCGGCAATCGAACGTCTCCGCTGCCGCTAAAATTTCATTGGTAAGGCCAAAAGTGCAGCGCTAGGGGGAGCGAGGAATTCGAGAAAAGGCACACGCGATAAATCGGTCGAGGGGCGCTCTCAAGAGAGCGCGGGTGACAGGTCGTCGCGGAAAGCGAGGCCGGGAAATCGGGGGAAGATTGTCGTGGCATCGCGCGAGTCACTGGGGTCGATGTGAACATGAGTAAAGCGTATTATATATTTTTCTGGCTCAAAGAGATAGCTTTGGAAGAGTGGACAAAACTTTGGGGATGAAAAATGTTCAATAATTTTTTTAAAGATATTTAGCATAAAAATTCAGCACGTTTGAAAATTTCTTTTTTCTTTATATTTTGTATGCGTAGTTGAATATTTTGAAAACGTGTTGATCGATTTTGATTGATTTATTTTCTTTGTTTTTGGGGATATCCTGTAGTAATAGGTTCATTAGATGTACTTACAGTCCAAATGTGTTTCTATGTCTTCTTGTAGCTATTGGATATACTTTTAAATTAGAGAAGCTGATTGTTTCGAACAACTCAAAATTTTTCTAGCAGCCAAATAAAATCGAATGAGTGCAATTTATTAAAGGTGAATAATCTTGCCTGCATAATAATCTTGTATGCATGAGTATTATTCTATTATCAATACAAAGTATTTTATATTCTTCTTGATTAAAAAATATTTTTATTCATTATATGATGAAAAGTACTTAAAAACTCAAAAGTTCGTAATATGAACTATCCCATAGAATTCTTAGTATGGAGAATAGATAAATTTTATATTTTTTGGTAATTTTTTTTATTCCTGAAATAGCATCGTTTATGAATGTGTGTATATTTATTGTAATAGAAAAATCATTTACACTACTGTCTTTTTACAGATAAAAAATAAAAGCACAACCTTAGAATATAAAGAAAAATTTTTTTTTCCAATACTCACATTTTTAAAAACGTTTAGGATTTGGTTTTTTCTTCTTTTCGCTTTTAGGTTACATTGTTTTTGTTTCTCAAGTAATCACTCAGAAACTAAAGCACATTTCCCCAGAGATTGATCATTTTGAAAAAACTTCTTGCTTCCATACGTAACATAATCTTTGGTTCCATTTTTATAGTATTTCAATTTGGGTGTGTTATAGTGAGAGTCTTTTTGCCTTACTTTAAAGGTCTAAAATTATTTTTGAATTAGTTGGTTTCCTTTTATTTTAAATATAGTCAAACGTTTAGGCTTGTTTTAGGGTAAACTTTATATCTTTTGAATAATAATTAATTTAATAAAATAATAAATTGAAATACCGATAAATTAGCAGAGGTTTTTTTAAAGAGGGCGATGGTGGGATGGTTATGGGATGATTATATAAGTACAATTATGAAATTTTAGTCGTTGAATACAACACTAAAAATATTAATTTTGTTAATTTTTAATATACCAAATAATTTTTTTAATTAAACTATTTACTTCATACTTTAACGTAAACGTAATTTTTTTGTAGTCACTGAAGAATTATTAATGTTACTTGAACTGAGAAACCACACTATCCAATGTATAGCTGTCAGTTTGTCAATTTGATTAACTGTTATATGCTTGCGATAACGTTTCAGATATTACGCAAGACTAACGAGTGAGACAGAAGTACGAGAAATGTGTTGCGTAATTTATGAAACGGTCCTTAACCTCAGCGTCCATTAATTACGCTCAACGTGAAAGTGTACGCCATGATACGTGAAATTTGCGAAAATCTGAAACATTTTTTTTCCTCGAAATAAACGTTATTATTTAATATACAATGAAATTTATTACATCATTTATTTAATGCTTTGAACAAATTTCTTAATGAACTACAAATACGAGGCAATTTTCGGATAAATAAATATTACATATTAAAGCACTGTACCAACTCACATTAATTAATTACTGTGTGTACAAGTAATTATATTATACTTTCTATGACCGTGCAATAACAATACAACATAAACACTCGCTCGCAACAAAAAAACATCCGCGGTACTTCAAAATGAAGGCGAAATAGAGGAAAAAGGGACGACGATATAGGGAAATAGAAGGTAAACGAGATTGATAATCCAGCCTTGTGGTGGAATATCAGGTAATTATCTGATATTCCGACGAATGCAAAATGTGTTTTAACCTCCTGGTATTGTTGAAACATTTACATAGTAATTTGCTGATAAGGCGGTTTCAGCATTTTTATTTTTATACCCAATACTTTTATTGGTAATAAACAAACGTAATAACTACCTATAAGCATAGTGGAATGTTACGTTTTCATTCATTGTCTTGTGCTTTTATACACAACGCAACTAAAGTTCGAAAACAAAGAAGATATCTATAACTGCCTTATTTTTCATTTAAAATCAATACCCAGCCAATTCCGGTAAAAACACACTACCCCCGTACCAGCTTTTAATCGTTTCGAAACACACGCGGAATGAAAATCTCTTTCGTTCAAATGAATTTTCAGCACAATATCGACAAATATACATCCAGCCATCCGCCCTCCTCCCCTCTCTATACACATACGCGACTTATTCTGCGCTGCTTTCGCGTCGGACTATTTTTGCATTTTTCCCTCTTTACTGCGCACACATACACACAAGCGCGCAGACGCGCGAGCATCCCGAGTGAAAAGTTTTCCGCGCTCTATTTGCTCGGCAATAATCCCCGTGATGCCTCGGTCGCCCCGCCCCGCACCGGAGAGAAATATTGGGTTCGCGCGGGGAAAGAAATTTTTCAGACGAAACGCGCCCGAGGTAAAAATTTTACGCGCTCTGACGTATGGTCGACGCTTTTTCCAAGCGGAGAGAGAGAGAGAGAGAGAGTTTGTGGGGACTTTTTGTCCCCGACGGGTGCATTTTTATCGGCTGGACTAGAGGGAGGAATGCGTGCAGAAGGGTGCGTGTACATGCATTTTGTCATGGTAGATTGGCTTTTTAGAAAAAGATGGTGATTAATTTTTTAGTGAATTATCGTTTTACGAGGAATTAATTTATTTAGTTTAACTTCGAATATTTGACGATTCAAAAAAATAAAATACTGATATTTCGATACTGTCGTTCCAGTGCAGCTATGCAACGGCTGCTCCATTTAGTGTAACCTTCAGTTTTAGTTAAAATTGAAAATTTAGCATTTCCATATAGTGTGTAATAAAGGGAAAACACAGCTTTACAGTGCCCTAGGGATTTATCTGAAAAATTCAATGGAATGAAAATACGACAAAAAATATTTCATTTATTTTTAATAAATTAACAGATACGATATTTCAAGAGCCTCAACACATTTTAGTTTCATTACCAATAGAGGCTTTAGTCAGATATTTATGGTTTTTCATACATCATAATTTTAAGGTAACTATTTGTCATCTGCATTTTCATTTGTTCTGCCAACGAGCACCTTACTGATATACCCATAGAGATCCTATAAATCAGATGCTAGCATGAAACGAAGTACCAGAATAAAATACGGAGAAAATAAGCACCTTGGTGCAACGTATTTCATAGAACTCGGATTCTTCTCGTTCCCACGAATGCAAGCGCATCCCGCGCGTTTGTTTACATCGCTCGGGGAGTCGGAAGTTGTATTAGCGAGTTACGCGCGAAGAGAGCGCGACTTGTACAATAATTGCAATTTATTCAATTTAGAGTCGGATTCTCTCGGGCTGTCAACCCATATCCGAGCACCTCTAGGAGTCTGAAACATCTGACGGTGAAAACTGGATGAGGAAGGCTTGGCTTCACCACTATGGCTCGCTACCGGAACGATATGGTTCAACGCATAGGGAGGGAATAAGCGAGCGAGTAACGCACAGCCTCTCCATTCGATTTCCGCGAATTCCATTTTACGGCTTCAGCTGGCGGCGTCGAGCGGTCGGTATTGAAAATAGAAATTAATTATAACGGTTCGTTCGCGTCAAAGCGATGCAATTGTATTAAGCTTTTGTATTAAGATTGTGTGGGCTATACTATCTGTGTCGAATGTCAGTGTTGTATTAAAAATTATTAATTATTAAATATCAAAAAATATTTGCTACTTTTTTATTAAACAACTTTATAGAAATAAATCAAACGAGACATATAAGCCTGTAAAATAAAAAATAGGATAACAAATTTTTCAAGTATTTTGATTTTCAAAAATCTTATGTTTTAGTTTGAGAAAGCTAGGTATATCAATCATTTTGGTCAATGAATTTAAAATTATTTTAAATTAAATCCTTAAATATATATAATGTATAAACAAGATGTCTATACCCACAACTTGAACGATTCCCTAATTAAAAATATTCAAAACCCTTTATAAAAACTCAATTTTGTTATTGGAGTAACAAATATACCTATAGAATCAACTAATTATGTTAGAGAAAGTCACAGCGATTTTTTTTTAATTTTATAGTTTTATTCCAGAGGTGGACAGGTTTTACAACTTGTATTTTGAAAAATAATAAAAACAGTCATTGGGAATTCTCCTTCTACATTTATAATTACATACTATAAATTAAAGGTACTATTACTTTTAGTAAAAGCAGAGGTAGAAGTAAATATGGGTTATAAAAGTAAAAATAAACTCTGTAGAAATAATCACGAGCAGTGAACCCATATCATCTTACATTTAATTATACCTATAACAGTCTCCGACGCAACCGACGCCGCAAACCCCTCGATCTTTTCGGCGAGCGTCCTTCGCAATATAGGTCAACGCCCCTCCCCCTCTTCTCTCTTTACGCCTTATTAACACTTGGCAACACACTCGTAATACAGCTGCATGCATACACCGCGACGCACGACGTTATCATTCTCGCCAATCGCGCAAGGGGAGAAACGAGCCCCACTCGAAGAAATTATTTTTCAAAAGGAGGGAGAGAGAAGGCGCGTTTGTTTGTTCATCAAGGCCTCCGCTCAATTAGCGCTCCGCGATCGTTCAAATTAGACAATATAACGAATTCTTATTTCGCGTGAGAAAGAACACTTGACTGGGTCGTATATAGGAGTATGCGATGTCATTCTAATTTCTTTGTACATTTATAATTTTATATTAAATTAAATTTGTAACCACAACATTTTAACGTTGTTTTATAAGGAATGTGTTAGACATTTCCCCTTTGACGATATAAAGCTGTCAATTTCAAACTAGATTCATGTAAATTGCATTTATTTTGTTTCCGGATAATAACATCAGTCGGCGAGATTTACCAAACTCCTGTTATTCATATATAACGTTTCCTCATAACCTACTTTACTAAACGCCCCCTTAAATGGGATATCGGAGCAAATTACCGATTCCTAGATCGAATTTCAGATAATTAAGATTTAATTTCTTGATCCATTTTTAGGATATTCAATTGTTTAATTTATTTTTAGCTTTCTTAAAATTATATTGCGGCCATCTAGTGTTTGTATTGGGTTAACGAACACCGGATGACAATAATAATAATAATTGGAGAAAATAAAATATTAAATAAAAAAGAAAACGGAAAGTACGAGGATGTCAATAAGTATGTAATTCCAGATAGGTTCTGATAAAACTGTAAAGGCAGATGAGAAATATTTGCATCTTACAAGTTTTGAGTTGACTTTTCAAAACGAATTCGTCGAAACTTATAGAATATATTAGGTATTCTTTATTAAATTATCCAAAACTCACGAAATTCTGAAAAAAGGTGTAAAATGGCTCAATGCTTTTCGAGTTATGCTTAAAACAAATCTCTCTGTTCATGGATCTTGGCGCATTAAACATTGTCAGACGTCGTATCCCTAAAGACACGTTCTACAAGCTTCAGAGCAGTAAAACCAGCACCACCTGTCTAATTCATTAGACCTTACTATCTCCCTTACTTTACGTCAAAAGGCTCTTACAAAATCCACGTCTGCCATTATTTCTACACTATGCACTTGCCCCCTTCTTAATTTTATTTCAAAATTAAATAGGCGTTGTTAGTGGAAAGAAGTATTATCTATAAATCATAATTACCTTTAAAACTTTCATTCTAAACATTCCAAATCATCGCTTACAAAACAATCACCTTCCATAAGCACTTGGTTTCCTCAGAAACTTTCACGAGTCTCGCATGCCCCAGTTTACGAAATATTTACCCACCAAAGGGCCAACGTTTGCATTCTATATACGCGTTCGCTCTATAACGAGGTGCGCGCGCACGCTCGCTTGCGAAATCTCCCTCTCTAGACCCCACGATTACTTTGCGACTAAGTTACAGCCGGCTAAAATTTGAATCCAAATGGCCGTCCCTTTATGCGTATACCTGTATGCGAGCGCGCACGCGCGCGCGTTATCGCAGCCGCGCGGCTGTGCGGGTGATCGCGACGAGAGAGCGACATAACTCGTCTACTGGGGCGCACCTATTGCTGTACACGTGTAAGCGCGCGTGTGCAATGCGCTCCGGGCGAGGGAAGCGAGAGCCAGCGAGAAATGTATACCGCAGGCTATGTGCTAGGTGCGCGTGTGTGTTGTACTTACTCGGTGTTAGCTTGCTAGCGAGGAAAGGTGTGGCTCTGCAGTGTCTATATTGCTTATTCGTGTTAAATTTTCAGATGAATGTTTGTTGGCGTGCTTGAAAAATGTTTGTCAAGTTGTATTTTTAAAGATTGGTGGTCCCCGGGTCACCATATAGTCTCCGAAACATGAATCTGGGGTTAGAATTCTTCCGTTATGTCAGGATTGATGGATTGATTGATAAGTATTTTATTTGCAAAAACTTCAAAAAAATTGACTGAACTGGCAGGTTTTAACTGAGATATGAGCTCTAGAGAGCATCAGATTACATTTCAACTTATAGTATAATCATAATGTGTTACTTTATAATTATTGTGGCGAGGTACATTTAAAGCGTAAATTAAACTGTCAGTCGGTAAAAAATAAAAAAACATGCATTCATTAGTGAATGCTAATTTTAAGACGCCTACATTTTATTATCTTGAAAATAACTACGTATCACTGCTTTATATTTACAAAGCGAGAGGAGAAATTTCATGTGGCTGGATTTTGAGATATCAAAGTGTAAAATTTTTGAGATATCGTAAAAAAAGAAAGTTTAGTGTTAACTTTGGATTAAAATTGATAAATCTCATTAAAAACCTGAAATACAAGTTTTTTAAATTAGAATACTGATATATATTTCGGAGAAAAAAAACGTATAATAACGATCCAAAACGAGTTTCAGGGAGGTCAAGTAGTACGACATTATCTTGTTGATAAAATTGATAAATAAGAATGTTGAAAATTGTTTTCAAAAGTATCTAAAAAAACGTACACTTCAGATATCTCAAAATCCTGACATGACGATACTAAAATTGCTGACACATAATTGATTAGAATTACAACATAAATAATTGTCAATATCAGACAATTAGGAGTAACATAATTAAATGATTACTGGTTTTTGATAATTAGTTTTACAAAGTATCTGAAGAATTATCATCTTTCCATTATCGCAATACGTATTATGGAAGAATTAAAGCTCACAACTTTCCAAAGTTTGCACACACATATACCTATAAGCCACTGACCGTAAGCTATAAATGAGTAGCTCGATTACCAAATGGATTCATTTATTTATAACATAAGACATTATAATCAACCGAAAATACAAACTCATACTTCCATTCACCTTGATGAATACGAAGCGTATAGAAATTTCAGCGATAAAATTATTGCCCACCTAGCTAATTCTGCATTCAAATAACTTGTTTTCAACATATTACCGCGGCACGTCAACTTAATTATACAAAAACTTTAAAGTTCCCTGCGATAATTTTTCCCATAATCCCTCATACCTTATCTTCCACCACCCTAAAATAAAAAAAAACGACCCGCATGCAGAACTAGCGAGAACCTATACTTCTCTCGAAAGAACTTGCCGAAAGCGCGCTCGGATACAGCGTCGAGTCATTGGCCTCTCACGCATCCGCTGGGGGCCAAACGCGCGCGAGGCTATATAGGCCCCCACGTCGCCGCAGGTGCAATCAATCAGAGCCGCGAAATGCGCTCTCTCGAAGGTGTGTGGGAGTGATGGACGGAGGCGAGGGTGGCCGTCGCTTTCTCCATTTCCTCCTCTTCCCTCGCCTCCCGCCTTCGAGAGACATGCCCATTAGTGTCAGCGCTGCGCGCGCGGAAGTTCCCTGGGCAACGACACATTTTTCACCTGTATTATACATGAACGGAAAGTGCAGCCTTTTCGCGCTTGCGGGTACTGTAGAAGTGTAATCTGTTGTGTGGACGACTTTGTGGATGGTATGGGTTTGGGGCGTGATTAATAGCTCGACGCTGATTTTTTATATTTGTAATTTTTAGGTTTGGATAATTTTAGGGTTTGTACTGAAACCGACGAAGCTACTGCATTACGTGTTGTATAATGATGATAATCGAGGTTAATTGGGTGTCCGATACTGAACGTATTTTAATTTACATCACCCGCAGATTATTACGTTTTATCGTGATTAATATAATAAACGGTGGTCGATTATCAGCTCGCGATACTTCCAATATTTACCATTTACCTGTGATGGAAACGGTTTAATTCAATGGAATAGAATGAACCGTTTTACTCGAATCACTTTATTAAATAAACGTGGCCTGTGCACTGGCAATTCCATCTAAAATGAATGGACTGTAACAAATTTTCGTAAATATTTTGATTTTTAAATACTCACTTGCACAATTATCCCGTAATATAATACGCGATAATAACAAAAGTATTTTTGATCATAAAAGTATCAAACATCGTATAAAATTTAAGAATGTTCTAAAACAACGTCAGTGTCTTCGAAGCTATACAAAACATTTTCCAGTCTGTCCAAAAATCTCTCAGAAATTCGTTCAACATAGCCACCCGAGGCGTTAGCATTCCGACGAAACCTATACCCTTGCGCGCAACACTCGAAACAATTCCGCGCGTCTTCGGCGTATATATGCCGCATGGCCGCGACGTTTGCAGGAAATCGCATTTCCAAAGCGCGAGCGTCTCTGCATGTAGGTACATACACATATATAGAAAGCCGCCGTCAGCGTGTCGAAATGACAGGCGGTTGATTGATATCGTGAACGTGACGTCGCTGTGACCCCCGCCGGGCCTGGACTTGCCCCCGTCTTCTGGTTTCATGCTTGCCCTCGTAGTGCACTTCTTCTGTATCGCTTTTTCCGCTCTAATGCTTCTTTGTGCTTCTCTATTTTCTTCGGAAGTTCTCATCTTCGCGATGTGATGTGTATTCACGTTGGTTTTTGTAAAAGAAAAAGCAATATAAGGGGCATGGATTATGGTTTTTAGTGCAATCTTTGTAAAAAGTCAGTATGAGCATATAATAGTTATGTTAATAATTCAGGCACGGAGAGAAATTGCCTAGTAAATTTTACAAGGTACCATACTAATTCTCTCACAGACTGTCAACATTAGCATTTTTACTATGTACTATAGTAATTTTTTGTAGGGAACCCACGAATTTTTCTAAGGAATATATGATTTTTTTTAAAAACCTACGAATTTTTCTAAAAAATCTTGTAAAAATTTCAATGTGGACGGTCTATGAGAGAATTACAATGGTACCTTGTAAAATTTACTAGGCAATTTTTCTCCGTGGGCAAGCCAATTTATAAGGGCTCGTTAAAGATATAAAACAGTGCGTTTAAACAAAGTACTGAATGAAAAAAATATGCAATCTAATCAAGCCTTATAATATCGTGATCTATATTATTTTAAGAGCCATTTAATGAGAGTAATTGAAAATACTTCTTTTCACGGTCCTAAGCAACACGAACGATTTTTTTCCTCTAAAATCAGACATTGCCGTAGGAATTTCCAATCTACAACATTAGAAACCTCGTGTGACGATGCATTCAGCTAAACGCACCCCCCACACTCGCTTTTTTTCTCTCCTAAAAACTCGCGTACAAAAGTGGACTCGCTCAGAGCGAGAGCGACAGAGGAATATATAGAGCTGTATGGACGAGAGAAAGAGAGAAAGCGGCAGCAGCCGACGGACGCAGCGACATTTCCGGACGTCTGAGTAATCATCGCCGCGCTCTCGCCCCGGAGATTATATTGGTCACGACACAAAGGGGTAGTTTCGACGCTAACGACTTCATTTTCCCCGGGCTCTCTCTCTCTCTCGTCCCGCCGAGAGCTGTTCAAAGTTTCCGTTTAGTTTTTCACGAGTACGCGCGCCCGCGAAAAATATTGCGAATGGTTCGAGCGCGACGTGCAGTGCGTGTGTTTGCTGAGAGTGCGGTGATGATTTCGTAGAGACAGTGGATATAATGAGGTGAGGAGGGAATAGAATGGCGGTTTCACAATATTTTTATTCGGCAAGTTAAGCTTTAGAGGTCTGTAGTGGCTCGATTAATGATGGTCAATCCATGATATAATTTTTTATGCTTTTTCTTAGAACGATATCACGTACCCCAAAGGCCGGTCCTCCAAAAGTTAATAAGTGATACGTTTCTTATACGTTTATCTGATGATAATTTTTAAATAATATTGTGATAATCTATACTTTACTGCTTTAATATGAAAATAATAATAATTGGACCATGTTTAAACGTTAATTTAATGTTTCTTTTCTTTTTCTGTTACAGGTGAGCTTTCTATTTGACATTAGTATTTCATTTCTGATAATCGTCTGGCTAGAGTAAGTGAACGTGTATAATTCATCTAAAATTTAAAATAGATTTTTTCCTTTTTCTTAAAATTATGTAAGAACATTTACAAGACGATTCTATATCGTGTAATAGGCAAACTTGCTTTTACTATCTGCAATTTGTATTACAAATAGAAAATGCATTATGGTAGTTCTGTTCCTCACCAGTAGAATACTAATCATATACTTTGAAGAGATGTTTGGGGTTATTTCTTTATCACTATCTTTTCCTTTTTCATAAACATTATTACTGATAAATTATATATTATTAATTATTATTTTATACCACTGTAACCTCAAAATCACAACTTTGGTATGATTTGTCGGCGCTCGTGGTATAAAATATCGTATGAAACTCTTGTGGGCGGTGTTTTTTTTACCTTGCTCGATTTTCTCACTC
>UXGD01003881.1:0-18901 GCA_900474315.1 Torymus auratus
ATATATATATATATATATTATATTAAATTTTTAGGATCCAAGAGAAAAAAAATTCTCTGGTTCTATTATAAATATTCTTATACATAAAAAAATGTTTGTTTATGAAATGACAATGAAAATTAGCATAATGTCAGGTCTATCAAATTATTTATTGAATGTTGTAAAATATGTTACTTTCAATAATTATTACATTTATAGATTACATTTATAGATAAGATAACAGAGTAATTTTTTTTCTTGCTAAAGTAAAATGTAAGCCAAAAGTGTAATTACTGTCCTTTAATTCATTTTATAGCATTTATCTTCTTTGTGCATGAAAAATTAATCTAGGCAATTCTAGTTATTTTTACTTTTAAAAATTAAAACATTTTATATAACTGCGAGAAACCTTCAAATGATTTTATTTATTTCAAGGTACTAAACAATCTTTAAAATTATTAGAAAACGTTTTTCTAAATTCTATTTTGCTTTTGATTTATACTTATATACTATTTGTATATCATGATATACTTCATGCATAAGAAGCTTATACTTTTATTAAAATCTATCTAAGCATTTTTCGTTTAAATAAATATTTATAATTTTCTACAGGACAAGTTTATAATAATGTATGTATTAAATGTTAAGATATTGTTAAGATAAAAATAGAAAAAAATCATATAAGCTGTCAAGCCTCTATCACAGAAAAGAAATGTCTTGAAATTTTGAAAATTGAATACAGAAAAGTTTGCACTTTAAAAAGCTGCAAGAGAAGAAAATAATTTGTTATAAACTCGCTGATCAATTTTTCTATGTACGTTTTCATTATGTATACACTGCAAGTGGTTTTTACTAAAGTAGCAGCTCTAATGTCTTTAAAGTGTCTAATGCTAATTAGCTACTGCATTTACAGCAAGAACTTTTGTAATACACATAAGATTTTTCAAGCATGGAAAATTTTCATCTAGAATAATCATTTGTTGAAAATGAGTATGTGTTACTGTACTGATGAAAGTCAAATAAGCAATGGGCAAAACTTCTACAATTAATTTAAAAAAAAAAGAGTATTTTTAATTTCTGAGATAGTATAAGAACTAAAGTTTTTCATCAAATCTTTTTAATTGTTTCTAAAATCTTTTACAGAAGTGACAATTAGAAAGAGTATAGTTTCTAATTTTGAAATGATTGTTGAATTTTGGTACAAAAATGAAAACTTTATCGTAATTATATTTTTATATCAAGGTACTGCCCATAACTAAATTTGAGTGCAGCAAACGAAAAGTAGAAGGAAATATATGTACTATGTGAAAAACATTAACTACTTACGTTCCTTCAATAGTCCAAGTGTCTAAAACAAAGGCACTTTAAATTGTGTATGTGAAAAAATTATATTTTGTTAAGTTTTTAATTCAATAAATCACAGGTGCAATTCACGAGATGAAAGATTATGTATTTTAACTCGGTGCGATAAAGAAAATGCAGTAAGAAAACAGTAATGGAGATATTTTACACAAATAAAAAATTAAGACTTTTGCATCTACTCTTAATATGTATAGTGTAATATAAGACAAGCGCAATTTTTTCGCAAACAAATTACAGTTGTAAGTTAAATTAGACATCGAGATTAACGCGTATTAGTTTTTATCCTTCGACTATCAGTGCTGAAAATTCATCGTTTTAACGTAAAATAACGTCAAGATGTATTTAAAAGATTATATCATAAATATTGGTTAAATTTTTATTTTCAAAAATGTCTCGTTTAGTTGTCTATTTTAATGTTATTATATAGCGTCTTTCAAATATTAACACGATAATATTTTATCCTATCTTACATGGAAATAGTATTGTAATTTTGGAAAAATCTATTTTATCAATTATCACTTGGATATCATACAAAAATTAATTTAGCGAAAATGCGAGATATAACTATTTATTTTTTTATCTTTAGATAAATACATACATGCAAAAGTTTCAGCACTGTTTTGTAAAATATATGTCATGCCTAGTTGATTTATAACGAAACATCGTTTATACATATATTTTTTATTTAATTATTAATGATTCGATGAAACACAGAAGTTGAAGTAGATCGATATATCCAATCCTTCGCGTTATACTTCGGGGCAGTGGAAACCTGTCACAAAAGTTCTTGTTGATTGAAATTTTAGATAAGGAACTGGATAAAATATAAGAAAATGTTTAGTAACGAAAAAGTAAACTTTATTTGCGCCACCACGTCTATATATGTACAAATATGCATTTGCTACACTTGAGACGTGACTTCGAATCAAGCGACGAAACGATGCAGCGATGATCACTTTCTACAAGAAAGTTTTCCCCGAGAAGCTACAAGAGTGCAATTCATTATTGTAAGCTGTTAAACAGTCTTCATTAAGAATAACGGTGAAATATATATACATATATCTTGAGAAGAAACCGTGCCGTAAAAACGACAGATTCAATTGATATAACATATTAAAGCAGAATATAAGATTGATACCACATTATTCTCATATTGCAAAACTTGTTGAATAGCCTGAAGGGCGTAATATTATGTGTATAATTCACAGAGTGTAAGATTATAATTCAGTCACTGTAATTCAATGTATATTAAAAAATGACGACATAGATAACTGTATAAATATTTCTAAATATACGTATATATATATATATATTATAAAAGCATTTTACATTTATTTGATTTATACCTCGTCGATTAACGCGTTACCCTTTGAGTGATGAGACTTTTCGTTTTCACAACAAATTTTTTTTTTTGTTTCTGAAAAAAGTATAATTAGCAATAAATAATTTTTTGTGAATTGCTACTATTTTTTTTAATATATAGTTAAATATTTTAATTTGTGTAACATAACGTAAATCATACTTACATTTACAGTATCATTTTCATTAGTTTGTATTTCTGAAGTTATTTTTTTATTTCGTAAAATTATGTTTCGACTTTCATTTTCGGTATTTTCCATATATTCGCTGGCTTTTACAAAATGACCCGTATTTTTCAAGTGACTGTCATTCGGTTCGTCAGATTTTCGTTTAAAATTATTCATTTGCGTAACATGTTTTAATGGCTGAAGAGCGTCTAATTTTAATTGCTTTGGATGCGTGACAGGTAAGTTGCTGAAATTAGCACTGTTTTGAAATGAATGGTTTTCAAAATTCTTATTTGTATTCGTTAAGAAATTTCGCGATTTATTAATGTTCATATTAATTCTCGATTTCAAATTCATAACTTTTTGCTTAGACTCTTCTATTTCTTTATTTAATCTAAAATGTATATATGTGAATGAGTTTTTATAAATATATATTTTTATTTAGATTGAAACGGTTATTATAATTTACCTTTGCACTTCAGAACTTTCTTTTCTACATTCTTTCAATTCTATCTTAGCTTTTTCCAAGTCTTCTTCTAGCAAACCACATCTTTGATTTTCCAAATCTGATTGAAGATTTTTAATTTCGAGACGTAAATTTTGTACCTCAATACTTTCAGTTGAAACTAAATATTTAAAATTTAAATGAAGTTGAAAATTTATCGTATAATATTATATAAATAAATAAATAATAAGACCACCTTTATCTTTCTCACACTTGCAGTTAAATGCCAAATCATTTGGAATATCGGGATATTTGTTCAAAATAGCATTAACATCGTGTCGAATTGAAAAATCCCAGATTTTGTCGCACATTTCACTCTGCAGCTCCCACACCTTTAAATGAAGTTTATCCTGAGAAATCAAGTAAACACTCTATTTATTTTTTATTCACCTGTTGAAACCGGAAACATTTTATACAACTTACTAGTGCGTTGGATTCTTCTTTTAGCAATTTCTTCTTTTGCCGAATGGTTTCCGCGTTTTGTTCTAGCAAATCTCTCAAGACTTGCAATTTAATTTGTTTTTGAACAAGTTCATTTTGACGTAGAGAAAAAGTAGTATCGCTAGCTTTTGTTTCAATATTTAATTTTTGAATAATTATCTAAATTAATTTCAGAAGAAATTATATTACTTACCGTTATTACTATCATTCATATCAGAAAGGTTTTATTAAATATTTTCTAAAAAATTTTAAATTTTGACTTGGATGAATCATTATATTACGAAAAATACAATTTATAAACAATAATTAAGTAAAAGAAAATGAATAAATAAATCACTCTTCGATACTTCTGATTTTTTCCACAAATGAGAACGTTAATTTGATAATTTAATTCATAAAGACTGCCATATTTGACCTAAATTATTACTCTATAGGAGACAATAAAGGGAAACTTTCTTAAAAACAATGTCATTACTTATTTATTGTAGCTCCAATTTACAAAAATTTTGTATCGAAAGAGGGCGCAACCTTCGATTAAATCCACAATAGTACTGGGTAGTGGATAGTGAGTGCCGAGTGAGTATGTTGCCAATGTGTTTATAGAAGTAGGTATGGCAACGCTGCATTCTACTGAGCCAATGGGTGCGTTTGAAAATATTTGAAAACACAACAATCGGGCGACCCATTGGCTCAGTGGAATGCAACGTTGCCACGGTTAAAAAAATTTTTAACGCAACATACCCATGGGTGGCGTATATTATGGAAGCGTTATACCATATTTGCCGCCAAAAAAGCCGCAACTGCAGAGTGGCTTGTTTTTCTTCTATGAGGTTATGTTTTGAAGATAGCAACAATGAGTTCAGGCAAAGTCACTTCAAAAATGGGGAAAAAAACGTAAGTTTGTTGTAATTATGCTTTTTACCAGGTTATTGTTATGTGTAAAGATTTAATAGCCGTTCCCTAAAAAACTGTTTAATAGGAATAACTTTAAATCAGCTCTTAATTTTTACTATACAATATTTTACGTTCTAATTTAAATTAATTTATTTTGTATGTATATATTTGATTTATTTTCAGAAATCCCTATCCTTTAGAGAAAGTGCGTTGTCAAAAATGTTTAGAAATGGGCCATTGGAGTTATGAATGCACAGGAAAAAGAAAATATGTTCATCGTACAACAAAGACAACTCAATTGAAAAAAGCTCTGGAGACAAAGCCTAACAATATGTAAGTATATTCTTGAATATAATTACCAAAATATATAATCATTTCACAATTTATACAATTTAATGTTTAAAATTTTATGGGAAAAAAATATTTTTATAGGACGGAAAATCAGAATGATGATATTGAAGAGCCTACAAACAAAAAAAACAAAACAGAGAATGATCCGGAATCAAATAATGATACAAGTGTTGACAGTAGCAGCAGCAGCTCGAGTGATACAAGTAGCAGTTCCTCAGATAGTGAGTCAGACTCAAGTGATAGTGTGTCCAGTAGTAGTTCCAGCAGTGGTAGCTCTAGTAGTAGTAATAGTGATAATGGTAAAAAAGCAAAAAAGTCTAGTTCAAATAAAAAAAAGAAACGATAATTACTAGTGATGCGTTTATAATCTTTTTACGAGTTTTACTTTTATAGAATTTGTTTTATTATTAACCTGCTTCAAATTAGATAATTTTTTGTTAAATGTTGTAATTTAGTAGTTTGAAAAGTTAGATTATAAATACACACAAAAATCTTGAAATTTTAATAATTTTAAGATCACTATATAAAACTGCATATAATGTATAGAAATTATACAAATTTTTAAATACAGTCTGACTTGGCTGTTAATGTTTTATTTAACTAGGAAAGTAAAATCTCAAAAATAAGCTATTAATATAAGATGTAAACTTTTAAAATTTATTTTCATTTCTTTTGTAATGTATTCATCGACAAAGCTCATACAAAAAAAAATTATTATTAATTTTGATTACGTAAATTAAACAAAAGTTATGCAATAAAATAAGTTGGTATGTACTTATATAAAAAAAAATAAAAATCATTTAACTATTAAAAAAGTATATTTTCAACTATATTTTATGATAATTAAGGAATATAAAATGAAAATATTTTAGAAAAATACTCAAACATGACTTTGTACGAAATAACTAATCTATTTTTATAAAAATATTGCATTTTTTACAATTACAATGGTTAATATAACTTAAAGTAATATTTTTGAAATTTCACATATCAGTAATACATTGCAATGTATAACACAGGTGTGGATAATGATTATAAATTATTTTTGCCAGTTCATCCTGACTTGTGGATTTATCTATACAATGTAACAAATTAAAAATAAATCAGTAAAAAATATTTAAATTAAACATATAAAATAAATTATAATCTAATCATCCTCAATTGTTGGCAGAGTTTGAATAATAACTTTTCGTTTTGAATCATAACTAAAATCATTTGATCTAAATATATTACTCTTATAAAATGGTGAGAGATTATATACTTTGAATTGTTTAGCCTGTAATAAAAATTATTTGTTAATAAAATTATATTGTATGAAATAGTTCTTTAATTAAAATATTTTATTATCATACCCTTTCCAATAAGTCTTTTTCAGGAACTTCTATTGAAGTTATAGTACCTCTACTCATTGCTTTCTGGAATGCTAATGCATCTAATGTAAGACCTCGTAATGCAAAGTATAGTAATTCGTTGTGATTCTTTTCAAATGTCAAATATTTCTGGAATGTCTGTAAATAAAATTGAAATCAGTGTATTTATGGAAAATCAATAATTTAGCGTACTGTAAAGCAATACCAACCTGTCGCATTTCCTTCATAACAGAATACTTTTGTGTTTCAACAAAACTTTCAAGTTCCATTCGAATAGCAAGATTTATGTCTTCTTCTCGTACGAATTCACGAAGATGCATTTTTGCGTTAGCTTCTGACATTCTAATTATACTTTCAATATGTCGAACTGTAATTGGAAGACTGCCTGTTGCCTAAAAAAGAAAAAAAAATGTTTTAAAAACATCAAAGTTAAAACAGAAGCTATAATGATTGTTTTATTTCATACCAAACTCTCTTGTCTCAGTTGACTGTATAATTTAGCAATCTTATCTTGATCTACATTATTTAGTTTTGGATGTACATTTTGTTTGGCATAAACTATATATCTTTTTAATATGTCTTGATCTAACGGTTCGTATTCTTCAGGATCTTTTTCTGCAGAAGCTTCTAACTGTGATGGCACAGTTCTATCAGAATTAGTTGGATGATTTCTAATGTGTGAATTTACAACGAAATTAGCCAAATGTCTATCTCGCATAGGATCTACTTCATCCTTTACAATACATAAAATATCAAAACGTGATACAATTGGTTCAGATAAATCAACCTAGGATAAAATATTTATATTATATTAATAAAAAACTTATGCAATGATTATTTAGTTTCTTTAAATAAAATTAAGCGTACATTTTCTGAAAACGTCATACTAGCATCATATCGTCCACCAATAGGATTCGATGCCGCAATTACTGCACACCTTGCATTGAGTGATGTGACAATACCAGCTTTAGAAATCGAAATGCTTTGTTGCTCCATCGCCTCGTGAATGGAAGTTCTATCTTGATCATTCATCTGTAAAATTGTATAAAGTATTAATACTAAAATCATTTAATCATAAAAATATTGTGTAGAAGCATTTCTATCGTAAAATTTTTACAATTTCGAAAAAATATAATTTTTATACCTTATCAAACTCATCAATTAAACATATTCCATTGTCAGCAAGTACTAAAGCACCAGCTTCTAACGTCCATTCCTGAGTCATAGGAGATCTCCTAACATAAGCTGTAAGACCGACAGCAGAGGCACCTTGACCAGTTGTAAAAATAGCTCTAGGTGCAATTTTTTCTGTGTACTTTAAAAATTGAGATTTAGCTGTTCCAGGATCACCACATATAAGGATATTAATGTCACCTCTCACTTTATGCTTCATACCTAAAAAATTTGAATAATTAATATCATACAAAAAGATTTCTTTAGTTTTATATAACGTAAAAATTACCGGGATTCTTCGCCACCCCACCAAATATCGAAAGAGCCAATGCTCTTTTTATAAATTTGTGTCCATAAATAGAAGGTGCAATACTTGCTACTATACGATTAGCAATATGCGGATCTTTACTTAATTTAAGGATATGGTTCACATCTTCTTCAGTCAGGGAGTCAACAATATCTTTTGAATCTTTGACATGCAAGTGATTTGCTAAAAGAACAGTGGAAAAAACTGGGAAACCCTGTAAATATAAATAAATAAAATTCTTTTTATTTTTTTTTTTTATCATTATAAAATTCATTTTATTAATGCAAAACTTAAAATTCATAAGAACTTAAAAAAAAGAATTAAACTTGAACATTGATAATTGATTTCAATAATTACCTCTTCAGTATTTAATGATCCATCATAATTGTTAGTATAAATTGCTGTTAGATCTACTTCATCTCCAGGTTTACAGCGATCCACAAGATCTGATAAAAGAATACAATCTTTACTGCGAGGAATTCGACCAGCTGGAATCCTGCCTGGTGATTCCTGAATAGTTATCTTTTGATAATTGCGATAGACTGTTTGTTCCATGTTTATCTGTTAAAATTACAAATTTTAATTAAAAGGTTTATAATGGTAGTAGGGATTCCTTATTTGACAGTAAAAGTTATGTTAAAATTTTACCATAAATGGACCACTACTCTGACACTCAGGACATTTGTTAGGCTTTATTTCCTGACTTTGGGATTGAGTGTAAGGACCTAAAATGTATCCACACTTGCTACAATCATATTTTACAATAGATAATTGTGGTAAGACTCCTGTGGTAGCAGTAACAACTCCCAATGTTCTGACTAATTGATTTAAGTGAAGTTTTCTAAGAAATCACAAACAGATAAAAAAAAATCAAAATAAATCAGGTATTGAAAATAATATTAGAATATTTTATTCTACAAGATTTACCTAAATGTTCTTAATTCTTCAATAAGAGGCAACTCTGATATTCTTACATGAATTTCAGATGTAACTCTTCCATACGTTGGATAAAGAGTCAAAACAAAATTTTTTGCAACTTCATCAAATATTTCAAGCATTTGAAATGGAGCTTCTGGTAAGAAATATGCAAGTACATGCTCTTTACTTGCAAGGATTGCAAACTCAACTATAAAACTAGACTAAAAAAAAAAAGACTTGAGTAAAAGTTTTATTTTACCTTTTCAAAAATATATTTAAAAAAATATACCTGATTACTTTCACACATATGTCGAATTCGTTCTTTGTATACATGCTGTCCTTTAGAATTTGTGTATGTTCTCAAAAAACTTTTAAATCTATTTGCAATTTCATTTCTAGGTGCCAACATTGTAACCCATTCTCTGACAGTATGACCTTTAGTATCTTCTAAATTTTCAATGGATTCAGTCATCTAAAATAAAATTTTTATGTTATAACAAAAAAACATATGTTAGATTTGTATTAAAAATTTTAAAGTACTTCAGTATCTTCAATTTCTCCTGCTGCAGCTTTTTCAGCCATTCGTCGTTTTCTAGATAAGTCTTCATCATCACTGTCATCTAAAAAATAATAGTATTTCATTCAATTTATTTATATAACAATGGTACTTTTCATATTTAACAATAAACATTACAATTTTATATCTAAGAATACCTACCATAAAGTAGATCTCTGTCATCTCTCATTAGACCAGCAGCTCGGTCTCTTTTCCGCATCGCTGATTCAGCTGCAGCTCGATCTCCTTGTGACAATTCCGAATAGTCGTCATCATCAACCATATCAGGATCGTATCTATCCAAAGCTGACATAGGTCGATAATCCCTATATCAACAAGTAATATGTGTAAACAATTTTTTTCAATATTAAATTAATTTATAATAAAAGGGACATACGCTTCCATATTATCTCCAAAGAGTTCTTCTCCATCCTCTTCTTCGTTGACATCATTTTGATCTCCAAGTAAAGTAGCTTCATCTTCAAACGGTTCATCAAAATCCGGAGCAGGCGATGTCATGGCATCGTGCCTGCCGGCTGGTGAGCTTGGTCGACTCTGTCAAATTTAATTTTAAAACTTAAAAAAAAAATTCCCAAAGCAAAAAGCAAATATACATCTTGAAAAAATGTAAACTTACCATGTCGTGAAGGTTTGTTAGGTGCAGATGAAATATATATTTTTGACGAGTCTTATCTTAAAACATTTTTTACAAAAACTATAAAAACATAAAAGAACAGTAAGTAGCTAGTGTAAGAAAATGTAACAAGCACACTTTTATATATACAATTGAAACAAGTAAATTTGTAACTCAAAAGTAACGTGAAGCAGAGTAAATCTGCACGCGCCCCAACACGCGTAAAATGCGCGGAAATTTGGCGGCAAAGCAGATATTTCAGCCCATTCATTTCTATGTGAGTTCATAAACACATCGATTGTATAGGGGTAAAGGCGTCATCACAATAATCATATAAAATTGTTTTCTAATGTTCAAACATGTTTTTACAAAATCAATTTTCATTTTAAAACGATGGATCTATTTTTTAAAACAATTTTTAAGCAAGTAACAATTTTTGGATTGTAAATTTTAACAACAAAAATGTTAAGAATTCATATTTTGCTTCATTGAATTTTATGTTTTGTACTGTTGTTTATGTGAAAATTTATTGATAGACGAAGAGAAATTAGGATAATTAAATTTACAACGTTTCAATATTCCTAGTATCTACAAGTAACCTATTTTCAAAAGATTATGTACTTTATTATATTAGTATTTTTATTTTATTTATTATGAATTTTATTACAATTCATATTCAGATAAAAAAAAATGATTAAAAAAAAAAAAATCAGTAAAATTTAAGGAATGCTGCGCATAACAAAGGAACATTCAATTTAATAAAAAAAAAATATTTTTTCGTTCATTAAGAAGGCGAATACAAATAAAAGAAAATGAACTATTTTCGGGCATAATCCGTTAAGTAAAATCATGTTATATAATTTTGTAATACACATTTAATCTTTAACTTGCGCAAATTAATGTTTGATATTCACTAAGATTTTTCTAATTTATCGTACTTATATATAGTATATTAATATTTAATATAATATTATACAATAAGGTACAGTATTACAACGCTATTCTTTAACTGGTTACCATAGGTATTTACTATGAGAAGAATAAAAAAAATTAATAAAAATTCAAAAAAAGTCGAATGCATTCAGCAAGTCATCCAGATTAAGCCTCTGTTTTCTTGTTCGCGACCGCCGCGCTCTGCGCTCATGTTAAGTCGGGTCAGGTTAGATCTGTCCGTGCGGCCCTCTCCAGCGACCAATGAGCGAGCACGCCCGGCTGGATTCAAAAGTTAAAACGTTAGTTGAAATTCTAAACGGAGTGTGGCTGTGTGGTACAGTTTACTCGGCTCGAGCGTATAGTAGGGCGGGACAGACGCGCGCGGGCCAGTACCGGGAAAAAGGAGACACGCCGGACGCGAATGCCCGTAGACCAGGGTATCGTCATCGACAGGATCATTGTCACCGGGAGACTCGTGTGTTCAAGTATTATACAACGCCCCAGCAGCAGGAAACCACGGCAAGGAAGATGGAATCGATCAGGTGAGAGAGAACTGTTTTTCTCGTTGTACGCTAAGTGCGTGTGTCAACCGTCGCCCGAGAGTAAGAAACACGTTGTCGGGGGGGGTGGCCAGTATTTGTTTACAAAGACTGTTTTGACTTCACATGCCGATACTTCATTGTAAGTACGCTTGTCATTGGTATTTCGGCTGAATGGATATAAGAAAAGAGAGAGAGTCTACTATTGCTTTGAGGCCTCTTTGGACGTAGTTTTTTCCTTGGCTGGAGAGTCCTGCAAGGTGTGTCGCCGTCCATTGACGGTGACAGGTGTGTATGAGCAAAAGGGCTCGGCCCGATTGTTAAAGCGGACCAAATACAACATCAAAGTGGACGAATAAAATAATTCTCATGCATGGGAGTAAGAACATCCAGCAATGCCTTCAATATTGCTAACAAAAGAGTCGTCTGGATGAAACCCCGAAATTCTGGCCCCCCAGGTCCCAGCCCCCACTCCCCGTTTTTTGCCAACGAAAAGGCTCTTCATTATTTAGATTCTTTGTGCAATAGGTGTGTCTTTATGATGGGGTACTTCGATATCGCGTTGTGTCGTGACCCTACGACCATGCGAAATTTGCGCATCACGGAAACAACAGTAGGAATAAGGGCTGGGGGCTGGGGGTTGCAAGTTTGAAACTAAACTGTGCTATAGAAAATTCAAAAGAACCTATTTTTTTTCTTGTTCATCTAACTTAAATTATTATTTTATCCACACCATACTTAACAAAATAATGATAAAATAAAAATTTATATTATAATGGCATTAAATTAGTAAATTATAATGGCATTCTTATAATTGAACTAAATCATGTGTTAATATTTAATTTATAAAAATTAAGTTAAATATAGCAGGTTACTGCTAGTACCATCTGCATGTATAAGAAATCTTAAGTATATTTAAGTGACTTTATATCGCTTGAATAATTATTTTTTTCATCTTGAAATATTGTATTACAGGGAAAATACAGTAGAAACAGCAAAGTCAATATGCGACAAAGAAATAACAAAACTATTCAATATTTGGGAAGAAACAGGTATAAAAAAAGATGTATTAATTACCTATGCAGATCAAGTAATCAATCATCTTAATGTAAGTGTTTGCAATTAAATATCATTATTATATTATTCTTTCTTTTTTAATATAATAAACTTTGTTTTTAAATAGGGTCTGATGATGGACATGGTGGGTGAATCTGTGCAGAAGAAAGAAGACCTTTTGAAAAGTGTCAAGTCACTAGCCCAGGCAACTAGAAAACTGTCTAAAGTATGATCATAATGATTTCTATTTATTGAAAGTTAAAATAATAAAATATAATTCATTTATTATAAATCTTTACAGGAATTGGGAGTTAGTTTTGGAGAAGACAGTAATGATGATATGCCCATAATGGAATTAGAGTGTTACTTAAAAGAACAAGTGAAAAAGTTACATCATCTGAAAGAGCAACGCTTAAAATATATACAAGAATTACTAACTAAGGTTAATTATTAAATTTTGAATGAACAAATTTGAATGTATATTTATATATATTAACATAAATGCATAAAAATAATATTTTATTTGTAGGAGGTTGAATTTTGTAAAAAATTGGGAGCAAAACCTATTGGGTTTGATTCCGAACTTCCCACAGAAGAAGAAATTAAAGAATTTGAAAATTATTTAAAACTTCAAGAAACTGAAAAAGTAAATTTTTTATTTGTATAGAATTAATTTATATGTATGAAATGTAAGAAAATTATAAATATATATTATTTTATTTGTTTCAGAACCGTTTGTCAGAAATGTTCAAAGATACTAGAAGATCCATTATTAAAATGATGGAAGAACTACAAATTAATCCGGCACTTGATTTTGAAAGGATGGTTTGTCATGATCAAAGTAATTTTGTTTTTTCACCAAACAACATGACTAAATTAAGAGATCTAAGAGAAAGTTTGAAAGATCAAGTTGAACATGCAAAATTGCAAGTGCAAGACAAAAGAGAGGCTTTGATTGCATTATGGGACTATTTAGATGAACCTATTGAAGATCGAGAAGCCTTTCTTAAATCTTATCCTGGATATAGTTTGATAACATTACACGCTGTAAGTAAAAATAAAAAACTGTGCACCGATTATAATTTTGAAATTGAATTTGAAATGAAATTTGAATAACAATTGAATTGTATTGAATTTTTTTTTTTTTAATATTGACTTGTTAAATTAATAAATCAATACTTTTAGCTTAATTCCCAAATTAAAAGATGTAAAGAAAAGAGAAGTGAAAATGTGGCCAATTATGTTAATAAAATAAGAATTGAAATTCAAAATTTGTGGAAATTATGCAAGTATAGCGAAAGTCAGAAAAAGTCATTTGTCGCTATGAAAACTGATACTTACACAGATGATCTTTTAACGCTTCATGAACTGCAGGCAGAAAATCTTCGTAAATTTTACAATGCGAACAGGTAAATATTTGAACACTAAATGTATTATTAAAGTTTATGATATACACTGATAAAAACTCTATACATAACTTAATTTTATAGAAAAATATTTGAACTTTTAAATGAATGGGAAGTTCAATTTGAAAAGTTAAAAGAATTGGATCAAAGAGCAAACGATCCAGATAGATATCACAATAGAGGTGGACAGTTGTTAATGGAAGAAAAAGAACGAAAAGCTGTTGAAAAAGTAATATATAAGTAAAAAATATCTTTATATTTGTATTATTTATTTTTAACATTCATTTTCTTAAGTTATTTTTTATATTAATCGTTTTATGTACTTCATAATAATTACATTTTATTATTATTGTAGAAACTTCCAAAACTGGAAATGCAAGTGTTCGATTTGGTAGATGAATACGAAAATAGTCAGAAAAAACCTTTCTTAGTATATGGTTATTCTTTAAGGGATTTTATGAATCATATTCGTCAAAATTACGAAGTAGAGAAAGAAAACATGAAAATAGCCAGAGTAAGTAAACGAATTTCGTTATCGATTTTTTCAATTTTTTAAAATATACTAAAAAATAATTGAGTAATATCAAAAACATTTTTTTAAATAAATATTTATTTTTCCTCATACGTGTCCGTAAAATATGTACTTTACGGTCTCATATCCGTAAAGTAAAATACAACTTTATAATTTCAAAACAGACTGTAAAATACGTATTTTACGGACACTTATGACGTAAAATAATGTAAATGCAACGGCCTAGTATTGAAAAGTACTATTTTTGACACTTCGTGCGTAAAGGGCCACTTTTACGCAGACTTACATTGTCAAGCCTGCGCAAAAATAGCCCTACGCACGGAATGTAAAAATAGTTCATTTCCATACTACTTAGTACGTGAAAGTGATTTTATCCTCGCGTATCGAACCGTATTTTTTTATACGATGTGTATGTGCAAAGCTTGATTTAGCGCATACTTCTTTATTCGAGCATGTGTGAAATCGAGCTTTGGGCACGGAGTGTTAAAAAATAATGAACGGTACACGTGCAAAAAATGATGCGATTATTATTGCACTAGTATCGAATACTATTTATTTATCATGAAGACTGGTTTTTATGAGGACTGGTTTTTTTTTATATTCAAAATATAATTCTAAAAATACAAAAAAGTAATTAATTTGTGTCTCTTTTAGAAACAAGCAAAAGATAAATCAGCTAAAAAGACGCCTTTAAGCACTTCCAAACGTACACCTTGTGCAAGTATGCTTCGTGTAACGCCTGCAAGTAGTAGGTTGCTACGTACTCCAATGGGGACAAATATGTCTCGAGTTACGCCTGCAGCAAAAAGAAAACTACCTTACGATGTGTCGCCTAATACCACTGATACGAAAAAACGAGCCATGAGTGCAGCAAAAAGTAAAGGCACAGTTCTTGGTAGTAAAGTGAGAAAAAGCCTTAGGGTAAGCCACATTTTAAATATGCTAGAGAAATATTCATATTAAACTTATATTAATATTAGAGACGTTTTGTTTTTTATATAATTATTATTATAAATGAATTTATTTACACTTTTTTTAACATTTAAAATAAAAAGGTATGGTGTTTATACAACAGTTTTAAAATAGATTTAATATTTTAGACGGCTGGTGGAGGTTTAAATGGTAGCGGTCGCGTTAAGACAACGCACAAAAAGAAAAGGAGGTCAAAAAATGAAACAACTTTATCAGAATCATCTTATGGAAACTTTCAAGAACACCTCGAGAATCGAGAGGAACTGCGAAGTTCAGTATTACCTGAAGAAGTACTTAAAAGAGCAGGGGAAAATTTAGCACTAATGAAAACGCCAATCAAACCCGTGAGAAAGAAGGTTTTGGCAGTCAGTACACCAACAGCCAACTCCACGCGTACATTACGGGGAACACCTCGAAATCCTAAATTAGCTACGCCTAGACTCATGCCTATTAAAAGTACATCTCCGATTGAAATTTGATTGACTAACATTTTTGTTTAAACATTATTGTTACATTGAACTTAGTACTAAGATACTTGTCAGATTTTTAAACTTTTGTACGAAAATCACAATACTGCATATTGTGAGTAACAGTTGAATGAGTCACGTATTTGTAATTATGACTGAATGTTTTTTTCTATATGATAAACTATCCTTTGTAAAGAAAAAGGAAGTTCTTACTGCTATAACAGTTTTATTGTATCATTAACATTCGTTAACGATTAAGTCCTTAAATATTTTTTAAATTGCACAACAAACTTACTTTTACATTAGTTATTGACAGATTAAATAGATTTAGTGTATTTGCAATTTAAAATTGTGTCCTAAACATGTAAGGTCGCAACGTTTGATGGCTT
This sequence comes from Torymus auratus, assembly GCA_900474315.1. Lineage (NCBI taxonomy): Eukaryota > Metazoa > Arthropoda > Insecta > Hymenoptera > Torymidae > Torymus > Torymus auratus. Next base: position 16,311 of record UXGD01003881.1, read on the forward strand.
TTCTTTGGTTGTAAAATGCCCTTGTACATAGAAAAAATTATTAGAGGTGATTAGTGCAGTGTTTTTAAGTTAAAATTTTAACTATTACTTATTTTAATTAGTATTATTTTAATCATTTTTTTTTACTAATATAACAAGTTATTATTTGTATAAAAGCACACAGAGCTATGCAGATTTCAATAGCGAGTTCTGTATATATTGCAATAAAAACAATACGCAAGTTATTTAAACTTATATTCATTAGCTTATTTGCACTTACCTTAATATTAAAATCGTTATGAATTTCTTCTTATTGTATGTATAGTTAAATTTAATGTATATTTTTACAATAAATTCACCGCATTGACATTCATTATAAAAATGGTATTTATAAAATAAATTTTTTATAATTTTATCCTATCTAATCAATAAACAGCCTCTAAATATTTTTAGAGGCTGCTTCATCGATGTGTACACAGAGATAATCGTATATTCGATACTTCATCGCACGATATTTTATAGCACGGTTACCTAAATCCGCTGTCATGTCTGTTAAGCAGTCTATTATTGAGATTCAGAAAAGCATGAAGAAGTTGCAAACAGTGACGGCGTTGGCGAAGCGCTACAACTTTTATTCGACACTTTTTTATATATTGCCGTTTCCAAATAAGCGAAAAAGTTTTTTCGGGGATGGTTTCTTACCAATGCAGGGCTGAAATCGACTTGCCGGATAGGCAGCTGCATTTTGTTCCATCATTTTTAGACGGTATGTTTTTCCAAATATAACAAAAATGCAGCTGCCTATCCGGCAAGTCGATTTCAGCCCTTCGCGTACTGGAGCATATCGTCGGCCTACTGATCACAGGCATCGAACGCAAACTTAATACATTTATTCTTTTACTTAATATATAGGTATTCTGTTGTCAAACACTATTTTAATAGTATATTACGCCCCTAGGGAGTAAAAGTAAAGAATGTCCCAGATCGCATGTAAATTGACACCCGAGCCGAAGGCGAGAGTGACAAACATGCAATCTGAGGCATTTTTTATTCTCTCCCGTGGTGCGTATACGATTTTTTTGCCTGGCAAAGCCGAAAATGCAACCTTCGCGATCGGACGCCGGGAGCAAAAGTGGCACTTTTGGCCCGCTAGGCAAAAAAATAATTTAATCACAATAATTTCGCGATGATTCTTCTGTGATCTGGTGGGTAAATTTATTGCAATAGTACGGGCGGAGGTATTTTATTAGAATGGTAAAATGTTAGTTGGGTATTATCGTTTAAATTACTTTTCGAATCCGATACTGTTAATTCCGAACAGAAGTTATTCAGAACACACGAGGAATTATTTTCCTCAAAAATATCAGAAAATATCAGAAAAATTTGCGTCTATAAAAATTGAAAATAGATTGCATGAAATTATAAAAATACTTTTTACTAGAAAAATAAAATTCCGAAAAATCTGAAACGTTCATTCCTATACGATTTTCAGCTCATTTGCCGACATTTAATTGTTCTAAATCACTGCTTTTTCTACAATTTAATCGTTAGGTGGAAATGGCATTCGAAAAATTGACATGTAATATATAATAATAATTTAATGAAAATATTATGGCCTTCTTGTCAAATTTACCCTTCTACCATAAGATATTCTAATTTGTTTTCTTACCTTTCTGAAAAAATAGCCATTTAACATTTTACCATTCTGATAAAATACCTCCCCCCACCAAGTAGGAATTGTGCGTCCGAGAACTGGCACAGCTTGTTGGCCTTAAAATCTTACGGTCGTGAAGAGGACATTATTTTTTGTCATAAGTGTTTGTAATGACGTATTTTATGGCTTCTTCAGGCCGTAATAGTACGTTATGTAAAAAGGGACGAAAGTCACTAGGTGAGCAGCGGGTGAGTTAACTGCCCGAGCGAGCGTAGCGAAGCGAGGGCAGTTATCACCCAAGGGAATAATCGACTTTAGTCCCGTATTGCATATAGTACTTTATTCCCATCTCCATTGTGCCCACTTTATAGATTTAAAAAGTTATTTTGTATTTACATGTTATAATTTTGTTAATTTTAACCAAATTCACTGGAATCGTAGACAATTAAACGATGTTATATTAGCGGGAATACAAATTTTTATTTCCGCAAATGCGGGAATAATGGAAAGGAGGGAATCAAACGCGATTTTTGCCCCGCTTTTCAGGCTATAAAAATGGCCATTATAGTGGAGATGGGAATAAAGTTATATTTTTATTTTAGAGATGTAAGTCCCTAAAATACAACTTTACGGCCTCATAACAGACCATAAAGTACGTACTTCACGGACGCATATGACGAAATAGTATGTTTTTCGTCACTACTCTGTAAAATACGATTTCAAGACTGAGTAATGATCGCAGCGCACGAGGATCGGTGAATCCGAGTCGAGTGTCGCTCGATCACTACGAGGGTGTGAAATCTTGTATGGCTGAGTGACGAACATTATTATATTTTCTACAAATTTTAAATTATGTTTAATTATAGGTGATTCGTAAATAAAATGTTAACGATGTGATATTATTTAACGAGATCTTTATTTAGCATTTCGGAGCATGAACACGTTTCCTGTACTTGTA
>UXGD01003882.1:0-18897 GCA_900474315.1 Torymus auratus
CTACTTTTCGTCCATTTTTTCCATGTTAAATTCCCATAAGAAAAATGGATTTTGTTCTAAAACGGTGTCACAAAGTTGTTTTTGATGGAACACGAGCGTTTTCGTATATGTTATGACCTATCAAATGAGATCAACCTCGTCGCGAAGGTTTGCCTTCAAAAAAAATTTTTAACATTTCGAACTGGAGATAAGTGCTACTTTTTTTGAGATTTCCTCATATGTGCGCGGTTAAATGTTGGATTGGGAGGAAAATTTTTCCGGGAATCTTTCCTTTTTCTTTTTAATTTGATGGTTGAGTTGAATTTCTGCATAATTTTGATGAAATTATTTAGTTGAAAGCGCATATGCAAAACGAATGGTTCGGTTTTATTTGATATTTGCAAAATTCTCATTAAAATTTTACTTTGAATGATGAAACATTAAATTTACGCTGAAAAGTTATATATGAGCTTCGATTTAATTTTCACATTCATTTAAATTCTATTGACATGATTGACATCCTTATTTTTGCTTTTGAAAAGAACTGCTTTAAAATATTGCAGTGCTATAATAACCATATCGAAAAAATATCTCATTCTACTATTGACTTTCTATTATCCCGTAAAACTGCAGACATTTCATTATAGAGCATTAAAACTATTTACATTCCCGCCATCCAACATCTCAAAATCTCAAACTCTTCATTATCCCCGTCAATTCAAGCTCAAACAATTCATCGATTATAATATTCATCGACCGAAAGCATACAACTAGGCCACGCACGAAATCCCTCGACCCCGGCCCTCGAAAAATACAATCAGCGTAAAAATCGAATCAGTCTGACCGACCGCAAATCCAAACCTCCCCCCCCCCAACAAAAAAAACAGAACTACCGCCTCGTAATTCCACTGATAGCACTATACGAATCTCCTTGCTCTCACGCGCATGGTATCCTATATATCCTACGTGACTCTGAAACTCTCTCTCTCTCCCTCTCTCTCGTGAAGTAACTTCTCTCGACTATATCATACGACAGCGAGTCGCTGGCTCCGATTGTTTTAAAGTGCCGGCGTCTGCTGATAAATACCTACACCCCCGAGATAATGCATTCTCGAGAGTGTACGGCTCTGCGTCGAAGTGACCGCGAGGCTCTTCGCGAGATAGAGCGAGAGGAATTTATTTTAGAGAGAGAGAGAGAGGAGCGAGGGAGAGGTACTTGGCGTATGGAAATTCAATGGGTCGCGGGGTTCGTTCGGCCTTTAAACGCCGGAAAAATTCGTCTCGCGAGATTTGCAATGCGGAATGAGAGAGATTTCTGAATTTTTAATCGAGCTTAGAAAAATTGTTTAATGGTTACGAAGGTATACTGTTGTAGGTATATAGAATGTTTATTATATAATTCGAAAAACGTTGGTATTCAAATATACGCGAATTTTAATAAAGTTTAACGATTTTTATATAATTATTATACGTTATTCACGTTTAATTATTTACTTCCGCGCAAAGATGAAAATTTAATACCACTCACTGGTAACTGAATTCAATTTATATTTTTCAATAACGGTTAAAATCGAAAATTAATAATGCAATAACAAAATTAATCCAGATTTGTATATGTTATACGCGAAAATTCATTTAAATTTATTAATTCAAACGCGCGTATTAACCTTTAATCCACAATTATACGAAAATACACGTACCAAAGGGGAACGAACAAAAACTCCTCACCATTTACATCGAAAACAAACATTCATCTCATCATCATATCAAATTATCTCCACGTCACTCGTACATCGTGAGTATAGCGCTAATCCACTCTACATTCCACTCGTTACCCAGCCATTTATATGTATACGTGTGTATATAGTATACTCACTGTGCACGTGTCTCTCGCTATCGCTGGGACTGGATACGCGATGGTGGTCGACCGGCGAGATGACCCTCAAGTGGCTCGTCGGACTGACGACGAGACGCTGGCCAGAGATCGGCGAGGAGGCTATTCTCGGGTCCACCCGCAGCTCGTTGCTCAGCCTGCGCGCAATCGGAAAGACGAGAGTTCAGTGTGGGTGGTGCACAGAGCTGAGTTTATCTTACGTGAAGTGTGCGGGTGTGTTTGTTGGGAGGAATGTGGATGTGATAAGGGCCGTAGAGGTTTTTCGTATAAGAATTGTCGTACCAGTAAAATGACTTTGAGTATTCGGGTGGAGATACTTCGGGTAAAGTTTTTGAATATTCAAGCTCATTCCGGTGGGTATGATGTTACCGAGGTAATCGAATAATCAAGTTATGCAGCGAAGTCGATGCTAATAATATTCACTAAACGAAACGTAGTTAAGACCTGGACAAGAGAAGAACACGATACTCTTTTTCCAATCTTTCCTTAACGCGATTAAAAAGTTCGTTCCAGAAGTTAACCCAGAATATATTATACGGTTAAAACTGAAATTCGCAAAAAATCATCATTCTTATATAACAATACACCATTCCCGTAATTTATACCGCCCATAGGTACACATCTCACCCCCTCACCACGCGATAATACAACACTAGCCCGCGGTGGCTGCGAAATTCAGCAATACGGACCGCGGTGAGCAATCAAGTCTCTCTCGTTCTGGAATTTCGAAAATACAGCTGCGTGCCATTACCGCGGCATTGTGCGCGCCCCGTCCCGTTGAGAATCCCGCTGACGTGAGCGTATAGGCAGAGAGCTTTTACACCTGGGACTGTGCTGATGGGAGCGAAAAAAAAAGAGCGCGCGAGTTTGTCGGTGATCGGTCGATGAGGGTTTTATTGTCACGGAAGGAGGAGGAGGAATGAAAGTTTGCAGTTTTTTTGTTCGTTGGGAATTGTGATGCACTGATTTCGGATTTTATATAGTGTGGAATTATTCGTCTGTAGTGTATAAGATTTGCATTAAAAAGGATATTTTGTATCATATATAGGTACAATATGATCAGCACTGTTTTATTTCAATTAGTTATGAAATGCACAATTAAATATGAATTTTAATAGAATCGGTATTGTACGTTGTCATTTGGCATGAAATTCTAATAATATAATGATCAATAATGTAAAATCTACAAGTTTGAAACAACGGATCCTCGGTCAATACGTAATTTGATAGTATATAATTCAATCCATTGAAATGCATTCCAAACAAATGCCAAACATTTTAAATAAAAAAATACAACAAGCTTCTTCGACTAATTAAAAATCAACATTTTCTCTCCAATATCATAAAATAATCCATCAATACATCAACTATCACGTTAAAAGACTTACATTCCCCCTTCAAAACTATATATATAATACCTATATATACGCACACAAACCCCCATATATATATATACACTCACATCCTGACATCGCCGCTGCTAGCCGCCTTCATGATCTGTCTCTCATACTCATCCCTGTACTCTTGGCCCCCGAGCACCACATGATGTTGCTGCTGATGATGATGATGTTGCTGTAACCCTGGCTGCTGCTGATGCACCGGGACGTTCTGGCGCACCGCCCCGACGCCGCTGGAACGCGGAAGCGGAAGCGTCGACACTTGCTGCTGGTGCTGCCCACCGAGTCCATTGCTCGTCACCGTCACCGGCGACTGCTGCTGCTGCTGCTGCCGTGGGTTCGTGTTGCTGGTGGTGAGCTGCGAGGTGCTGACGGCACGCGGCGGAAGCGGATCCCGGCCGATCACCGAGCCAGAACCAGAGGCTGTAACAAGAGAAACAGGTAGGGTTATGGTTATGGCTATTGTCGAGGTGCGAGGCTTTTCATTTTTTCTTTTTTTTCTGTTGGGCGGAGGTGTGTATAGAGGCGAGTTGCTTTAATTACGCGGGGGGCCTTTACCGTGGTTGTGATTTTTCACGTAATGGTGAGTAATAAATATGGGTTGAGGAGGAGAAGAAGAAGGTTCATTGGAAGAATGTGGATATGCGAAACTCGAAATTCCACTTTCACTCGATATTAAGTGCGCGCATGCATGTGTACTCAAAAGCTTTGTTATTCTAACAATAGTATACGAATATACTTCCATCTTTGCAGCCTCGTAAACCCAAACTAAAAATTCTCTCCGTAATATAGCGCTTCTATTTTAGTAATCCAGCTCAACGCAGTAACAACAACAACAAAAATGAAGAAAAGCGCATCGCACAATCTCTACGTTTACATAAAGTTTCCGCACGATAAACGCCACAATTACTTCGAACGCGTATATATATATGTATATACTGCAGGTTACCATTTTTTCCATCATCCATCGACGCGCGCGCGGCTGCTGTTGGCCATCCGGAACCGCACGATCGCGCGAGACGCACAGTAGTAGTAGTAGGAGAGAAATTAATGCCGCGGATCGAGCAAGTGGAAGCTGTTATTGGGAGAGCGCGCGGTCTGTCCCTTTTTTTCCGCGGCGAGAGAGCTCTCGAAACGGCTTTCTAAATTACAAGGGAAACGCGCAAGCGCGCGTATACGCGTGGAGATATATAGATATATGCGCGGGCTATTTTTGCTGCGAGAGGTAGGAAGAGAGGCTTTTTTTATGGTTTCGAAGATGGGGATATAATGGTTATGGGGACGGAGAATAGTGCAACGATAAAGTATATATACAGTTGCTGCGCGAGAAATATGCGTACGAGTAGATATAAAGGATTCGGCTAGATGCATTTCTTTAAGACTATAAAGGTTTTCTTGTCTATTATGCTCCGCGAAGAATAATTGCTGAAGAATTTTCGGGGCGCGCAAACTCGACATAACGGCGCTCGCGTCCGAAATAGTTGCGACAAATCGCCTCTGGGGAACGAACGTCGTTGTCCCAAACCTCGCACACCTGAACCCCCCCGTCCTCGCCTATTACTCCAATTTCTCGCCGGGAAAACGGGAAACTTTCGTTCTCGAGTCTTGTAGCCATAGATCGCCAATCAATCCCCTTGCGGAAAAACGTACAGCATTCCGCAATGCGATCTCTTGCGGCGTCGCCAAGTGCGTATAACGTGTATGTTTTATTTTCCGTGATTTCCGTATATACTTACGAGGAAGGAGATCGGCTGAGATATATTGTTTATTGAATCTTTCGGTGGTGTGAGAATGTAAAATTTAGAGCTTCAAGAGAAGCGGTGAGGTTAGGAGCACAAGTGCGCGCGTTCTTATCAATGCGCATAAATGGATTTAGAGTGTCGAGGAATTGGGCCGTAAAGCTTTTAGAAACAAATAACGCATCTTTTATGGAAATAATAAAAATTTCGTAGGCACATTGCCTTTGAATATTACGATTGATTCTGGTTATACATTGGAATGCGAAATGGTAAATATTTATGGTATACAGAATTAATTCAAAATACATTTGAAATGGCCTATATATATAGAATAACGCGCGTATAGTTCAAGCAAATATATAGAATATTTAAATTTCACAATATATATGTGACGGAAATTAACGCTCAATCAATTTATCAAAGCTAATCACATTAAATGACTGTAAAAAGACACTTCGCCGGGCAAACATGCATTTCACGCTCCACTAGAACGCAAATTTCCTATGCGTTTCGTCTAAAAAGTAAAAAAAAAAAGAAAAGGCCGCGTACAAACTAGTCCAAACCCATCCCACATCATCACTAATTAACATTTTTCTCTTAAACAAATCACTCCGTGACCGTAAAAACCACTTGTCATTCGGTGCATCGCCGGCTCAAAAAAGCGGAAAGAGTGCGTGCGCACAATCATCGCTCGCGCATTACGCGCGAAATTCAAAGAATGCGAGCGCTTGGGCATTTGCGTCAGTCGAAGCGCATCGACGGGCATGGAAAAAAGCGACATTTGTCATCCGTTCGCATTCCGGAAACGCGTCGTCCGCATTGCGAGAGAAAAAGGGAAGGGAAAGAAATGCAATCGTATAGAGAGGAAAGAGGATTTTATGCTTATGTGTCGTTTGCTCTTTTTGTCTTTTGTTTTGCAGGGTACTGCACAAACGTGACTATATTCAAAAGAGGAATTTTCCCCTTGGAAGTGACGGGGATATAGCCGGTTGAGAGGAAGAGGTGTAAGAATATCGATCGACATGTGTCGGAGACAATCGGTGAAGGATTCGTGCATGAATTGAGGGTGTGAATAATGTAGATTATGTGTACTGGGATTTCTAAGTTACTAGAAAGATATTATAACTTATTTTTATACTGTCATATGTGATGAAATGATTATCCAGTATATAAATCAATAAAAATAAAAGTGTGTAAAATTACAAAATTACGACGACAAATGCGCATAGCTACGGAGTTTAAAAAAAATGTACTTCCTGACTCACATCTTTAAATTAATGTTTATGAAATGATTAATAAGCTCGAGTACCTATACATTCAAATTTCAACGATGGAACGGTTTTCATCTAATACTTATTTCACTTTCTACTGCAGAAGCAATATAATGGCCTAACTATGTGATATTTGCATTCACTTACATTAGTAATTCAATCACACACAATAAAGCATTTAACACTATACTATACTGCTTTTCTTACCACTGAAAACCTTCGAACAGTCGGCGAAAAGACCGACGTGTAAAGCTAATTGTCAAGGGCGTATTTTCTTCTTACTCTTCTCACTCTCCGCGCGAGCTTGTTTTAATCAGACGCGCGAACGAGCGAGCCTTTTAATGGCTCGGTGACTGAAACTTAATTAAATTACGGCGAGCGACACGACAACGATCGACACAGTTTCTATACCCGCGCGCGTGATCGCCGTTAATATGTGCCATGCCCCGCCACGCGTGGCTGCTTCAATTTGGGGTGAGAATCGGGTCCGAAGGTGTATACTTAGGAGCTAAAATTTCGATTGCGCACCGAAATTTCACGGTTACTATTATCGGGTAGGAAATGGTTGTTGTTGGTGTTCAGTCAGAGGATTTGAATTTTCTTTTTATTAGATTGACGTTACGTTGAATAAATTTAGGAGAGGCAATGTTTTTTTTTAGAAAGAAAGTTGCATTAACTTTTTGAAGTAAGTGTAAATAACGGATGTCTGTTTAAAAGCCAAATTGATCTTTTCTTGTTAGTTCTATATCAAGTTTTGGCTTAAATTTTAAGTATTAGATTATATATGATTTTAACTTAAGAAGCAGACGAATTATACATTTTGTTCAAGTTAGTGATAAGTAGTAAAACAGTTCTATCATAAAGCCATCAGAAGTGAATATCGAATCTGGTTTCAGTCGAGTCCCATTAGTTAACGATCAAGCAAGCAAAACTTTTATTATATATTCCTTACATGCCTTTTCAACAAGACCCAGCGATAAACATAAAATTTCAATATTATCAAGAACACAAGTCCAACACTTTATCATCCCGACTTGGCCGCTTTAATTAAGTTACTACAGCATCCAATTAAACGTTACACTGTAACGCGCCCCGCACGCTCCGCTAACCCCAGCTCCAACTAAATCTAATTTTAATTAAACTTTCAAAACATTACGAAATCCAAATAACTCCAAGTAACACTCATCACTACGTCATCCTCGTTTCTTCAAGCAACCGTAAAGCCTCATTCTCCCTTCCTCAGGTTCATCCTCAGCGCCATTATCATCGAGATATCAAACGCCGAGCCGGAATTAAGTAGGCTAACCGGCGCGCTGCACATGTATATAAGTATGTATAGCGAAGGAAGCTGCTTATACAGTGCACAGCGGCAGCCGTATGCTCCGCGCTAAGTACATTTGCATAGATATAGCATTATTAATAAACCGCGCACGTGCGAGAAATTAATATCGCCTTTGAGAGCCCAATAATTACGCCGCGTGCGGTGTCACTTATACCGCTCACTCGCTTCAGTTTGCAATCTTTAAGAGGCTCTTAGATGCGCGATACAAACGCGCGCCCGTGTGGAGGTTGCTCTAGGAAGCGCAATGATGATGATGATGATAGTGTGTTTTTAAAGGTTGTTGGAATGATGGCGTTACGAAATTCCGGAGTATCGTAAGGGATATGAGGTTACGAAGAATTATTGAAGAAAAAAGTTTTAATGATATTTAACGCGAGACGTAGTTTTTAGATTCGGATTGAAAATCTCTAATGTAAACAATACTTTTTCGGGCATAAAGAGGCAATTAGAAGAATCATCTTTGAGGATAAAATTTTCACCGCAACATATTTGTATAATTCACAAAGGTTATAAAAACGAAAAATACTACCGTACACGAAACAAAAAAATCACTCACTCAAACAATCGCCCCTACATAAAGATCGACGACCCATTGGCGCAAAGAACAATCGAGCTCTCAAAGATACTCTCGCCCAACACTCTTCCTCATCCCCTTTCCGATAAGTCAAACTTCCGTGCGGGCGCAAAAAAATCTGCCTCTCGTTCTCATTCGCGTTTGCGGGTGAAAAAATAGAGGCGAACGCACGTCGCGTCGCAATTTCCCGCCGTGGAATTAATAGTCGTTTTCTTCGAGTGCCTCGACGAATAATTTCCTGGACGCGGCTATTAATCGCTCGCTCGCGAGTAGGAATCTCGAGAGCGTTTTCGAATCGAACGCGATAGTCGTTTGATTTCAGCGCGGAATAACGATTGGCCTATTTGGCACTTTTTTGCCGCCATCTGAAGTATGAGTTTATTTGGGTTTTATTTTGTATCTTTTAGTGTGTTATTTGGGGCTTAGTTGTTGCGAAACATTTTTAGTTGTTGTCGTTATAGAATTAACTAATGCGATAATGAATAAATTAAAGATGAATTCAGCTCTTAATGCATGCGGAAGAAACTACAGGGGCATTAAAGTTGGAGCATAAATAGCGGCATCTGGTTTAAATGTAGATTAACAAAGTTACAAATTTAAACTTCAGCCTAACTTCAGTAATGCTTCACGCGCAAAGGTGTCGACTATATACACTACTACAGGAACTTAAAGTGCAAAATCATAGTTCTGCAAAAGTTGGGGTCCGGGTAGTTCTCGCCCCTTATTTTTTCGGTCGAAAAGTTACACGGAGATCTATCGAGATTATTTTTTATCATCTTATTCTGCATGAATATACACATTAATATTACTATAACATTGTAACAATACTACTGTCGTATTGTTTCAATACTTATACTTTAAAATCCATGATGCTTTTCGAACATGCAATCAAAGCGTACTACAAACAAGTACTGAAATTCTGGGAAGCAGATTCTCAGCACGCTTAGCTGGAGACTTCCTCTTCGCGTTTACGTTCTACGTGCGCGGGTAATTGAAAATTTCGAATTTCCCGGGGCGACGCCCGGACCGGCTGAATATTACAGCCGCGGGGTTGCTCTAATTTAACTTTCGCGAGCCCCCGAGGGGTGAGATTTTTCTGCGGTGTATATATCGGCAAGGAAGTTGGTTTGATCGAGGACGGGAGAGCAACGATGATGAAAGAGCGAGTGCGAGTTTGGAGTTCGTTTGGATAGAATGAAAGCTTTTTTGTGAACGAACTTTTGGGATGGAATGCGGAGCGATGTGAGAGTTGTATAGTACTCCTTAGGGGGGAATGTTATTTCCTGCTTACATTTCAATGGGTGGAGGTATATTATAGTCTGAAATAACTCATATTAAAGTTTAAAATTTTAAATTCGAAATAATTATATAGTTTAAATAATATCACACGATATTATATTTTGTGTGATGGACACGTCAACTAAAAAGTGCAATCATTTTTCCCCGTATGAAACTTAATCGCATCGACTTGTTTCTAAATATACTTGAAACTTTACTCGCTATCAGCGAAAGTCAAGATGAACATTATGTCCACTACACCAGCACCAGACATCGCGACGCAATGAAACTCCGACTGAAACCCAACCGCGACACTTAAACATCCCATCGCCTTTTTCCTTATACGTCGTTCCCATTCATTCGTGCTCCCGATATCTCTCTCCTATACTATTGAAAATTCACAGTGCGAAAAACGCGCGTCGCGCTCCACTTGCCACTGTCTCCCCGAATTTGCGGGCTCTATGCAAATGCGATTCGCACGCGTCGCTCGTGTAACTGGAACGCGAGCGAGAGTGAGGGGAAAAAAGGGCAATTGGCCCGTGACGCTGAATTTTTGTCTTTTCTTTCTTTCTTTTTTCGTTAAGTGTCTGATGTCCAGTGGCGATGATTCGAATGAATCGCAAGCTTGTCCGTAGATAAGGCCTGCAGTTCGATGTATAAGTTAGGATGAATGCGAGCATTCATATACCGCTTTTTGCGCTGTATTATAATTCCAGTCACGATGGGTTCGATGAATTCGCTTTGTGAAAGGCTATGAAATTATATTGCCTTAACGATATATCATTAGTCATTTATATTACCATCCTGCAGAGCGAATGGGCTATGTGTATATATTTGTTATTCAGCGGCGAAGTTCTGCTATTATGGAACCGAAAGTGCCCGCGCGATAATTCACGCGAACCAATCGCTATGAGCGCGCACGCAGCGCGCCAGCGACGTTAATTATTCCATGAAATTCCGGATTTAGTATCAACCGGTATATATATATAGGTATACGCGAGGGGGCAAAAAAAGTTTCGGCTTCCAAGTCGAAACCGGCCAAGTAGTGGCACTTCCTGTCGTTTGTATTATTATAGGGGAAAAACTGGAAGCCCGCGCGGATGGAAAATTGTTCTTTATTTCGAAACCAGAGACTTAATATCTTACCTCGCGGCGTATTTGGAAATTTCGTTTATGGAAGAAAGGTGGGATTTCTAAATTCCTGATATTGGAGAAACAAAACGGTAAACAATGTATATCGGTGTATATAGCGCAGCTCGGAAATAATAAAACCATTGCGCAAAGGTATTACGAACCTAGCTGCAAAAAGCCCAACGAACATCGCTAATAAATCCCTATTTTTGCCTTTTTTTTTAACTCACTTCCCGTTATTTTTCCTCTCCTAAGCTCTATACAACAGCGGATTTGCCGTTGTAATTATTCGCCGCGCGAGCTGGGCGCGGAGGCAATTTCACTACAGTACACGTATGTGTGTGTGTGTGCACTTCCTCTGTCTCTCATACACACTTTCAAATAGAGCACGCGCGCGCGAGAGAGGCGAAACAGCGACGACTGGTTTTGTTGTTGTTACTAGCTGCTGCTGTTGGATTGTAATTTTTTTTTTGTGCGCGTACGTTTACCGATGGGGGAAGTGCCTTTCCATTTTGTCCGCGGGGAAAAGAATTTAATTCTAAGCGCGACGGGTGAATGTGCCGAGTGTTGAGGATAAACTTCGAAGGGGTAATTTTTTTACGCATAAATAATGTTGTATGCTATTTGCGCGTGCTGGTAATGCAGACAAATCCAGGAACACCGCACACGTTCGTTACGTTCATTTTACCATATTTCCAAAAAAAAGCAACCAGCGCGAAACGCTTGCACAATGACGAATAGACAAGCTCTGTACTAGCTGTACACCGCTACATCTTATCGTGACCGACTTTTCTCCGCACATGTTTGCACGCGTGTAAGTAAATACGTAAATTACGCAGGTGCGCGAAATATTGCAGCTCTCGCGCGCGTATTAGAGACTAAAAAGAAAAAGAGAGAGAGAGCGGATTACCTATTACGAGGAGTTTGCTTTTTACACGCGCGCGCGCGGATTTTTGAATAATTAACCAGATTCGCGGGGAGGGTAAATAACGGGAGTAAATTCGCGCGGGATGAATAGTGGTCTGTGCGTTATACAAGGGAAGGAATTTTCGGTTAAAGAGCGCGTCTACACACGAGATTGCAGTGTTTTAAATATGACGAGATAAGCTGAGAGAGCTGTTGAGGTTGTTTGAAATGTTCGAGCTAAAATTTCAAACCGTGCTTATTTCGTTGAATAGTACGTTAAATGGGTAGTTAAAATGTAAATTGATTAATCGTCTTTTCGTATATTCGTATTCAACATTTTTGCCATACATTTTCGGCTCCTGAAAACTCAATGCGTCCAAACTAAATTATTCACTTTTATATACTACGCGAAACGCTTGAAAATTCATAATGGAAAATTGATCAACGCCGTGTTTACAGCGCAGCTAAATTGTTCACGAGTCGTAAAAGAATTTTTCACGCTTTTTTTCCAACGCAACATAAACAAGTTTTCCCAACGGCAAAAAAAAAAGAGAGAGCGAACACGCTAAAACATTAACGCGCTATACAATTCCCCTAACGAGTTTAACCTTGAATCTCGCGCGATAAAAGCTCGAAAAATAAACCATATTAACTTCGCTTCTTCTGCTCACCTAGAATTTTACAACAAAGAAAACAAAAATAAATATATTTTCCTCTGTACCCCTCCACGATTAATCTTCCGAACCGCCGCAGCATCTTATACACACCAACAGACACATTGCAGCGAGCTCTTGCTCATAACGACTGCAGCTCGTTCTCGCATAAATTACGCGCAGGCGGACTGTAATTAGAAGCGCCAGTGGCCGAGTTTGTGTACCTATATACCCACTGACACATCCTTTGTCACGCTCCGCGATGAGTAGCTTCCTTTCGGCGAGCGAGCGGAGGCTCGATTGAAATCTGCGGGGTGTGCTTTTTGTTGGATATGGCGAAAGAGGGGCCATATAGAGGAACAAAAGCGAGAGAGAGGTTTCGGAGTGAATGCGCGCAGAGTTGCAGTGGGAGGAAAAATGAAAAACGGGACCGGTAGGTTTTGCGAGGAATATTTTCTGGGCCAGGGAGAATATGTCGGAGACTGGAGTATCCTGAAACGGGTGATTAACATTTTAAGGGGTGTAAGTGAAGTGTCGAAGCTATTTATGTACCCATTTTGAAGTTACGGTTTGGTTTCGTTAACTTGGCACGTATGATTTTTTAAATCAAGCTCACGCGAACCGATTGTCTATAGTTGCTAAAACCGAAATGCAATCTCATTTTTCTCCCGTTAAAAAACGCGCGCTTTTAACCACTCGAACCAGAACAATCACAGATCCCCTCGCACCGATCCTCCGCAGTATACCACAACAAAGAAGAAGAACACGCGGAAGTAAACAATCCTCTCGTATATATACCTATATACTCTCTATCTCTCCCTCTCTCGGGTGATTTTGTAACAACTCCTCTCTTTTACTCTCGCACCGCGGAATTTCTCCGTCATCTTGTCTCCGCGAAGAATGCTAGACGCGCGATTCGTTATCGAATTGTGCACGCGTGATTCGGAGGACGCGTGCGGCGACGATGATTGTGCAGCGCTGTGTCGTGAGGAATTTCCGAGGCGCGTGGATTATAGCGAGAGTCATCGCCGGTATGAGCGATTTCTGTAATGGGGAAGTGTCGATGATGTGCGCAGTCACTTGAAGGATTAGAGTCGGGACGATGGTTGATGGGAGTCTAAAAGTTTCGGGTTGGTAGAGTCTGTCAGCGGGAAATAACGTCGTTATTCGTCTGATTGAGTAAATATAAAAGTATGTCTGTATTGGATGAAAATCGTGATGTTCAAGATTCGTATGTGTGGCTATTATAATTTAATCGTAGTAGCTTTTAACGATGTTTTCGTTAAACAATTCACCAGAGTAAATGGAATTTCTTCATTTACGTATAAACGAATGCGTAGTTTTAAAATAATAAAGTTCATACTTGAGAGTACCGCTTCATTGAAGATAATTAATTTTGCATATACTTTCCATTATAAACTCTTCGCGCAAAATTAAACTTTACATTATTAAATTACATTTCGGAAAAGTTCATCAAGATACTGATGCGTTTTGAAACATCAACAAATTACTCTATAATACCTTTCTCCACAATATCTCTACTCACCAATTTAATCAAAGTAACAACCTCGTTCCCTCACCTCCGCACCCAATAAAGAGAGAGAAAAAGGACAACACTCAAAAGGTACACCCGCAGACGCGGAAGTGCGCATCCACCTACACCACCGACGCGAAAAATAAAACACTTTCCTCCTCCCTTGCACACATAGGTACACAGCTCGATAACCACATCAAAGGGGTGTTACAACAGCCGAGTGAGCCCGCCTATATGGCTTATCTCTCGTTTATTATACAATATACATACGATATACATGTCGCCGACCTTGGCGACCCCCAGGAAGGACGTCTCTCTCTCTGTGCGCGAAAATAGCATCATTGACGACACGAGGGGTTAGTGAGAGAGCGAGTGTTATATATATCCTCCGATGAGCAGCGGCTTTGATGGCGCAGGTTGTTGCCTTTCGTTGCGATGATATCGAGGGACGCGTTTTTTTTTCACCTCCTGCGCGGCGAAGAGGAAGTACGCGCGAGGGCTGTGTGTGTGTGTGGTTCGGTGATACGTGCATGCGACGGGAAAGAATGAGCGGGTTATATGCATGGTTTGATGGGTAATAGACGGAGAGACGACGGATGGTGGAGGAGGAAGAGGAGTTTTTCTTTTTTAATAAAAGCTACTGTATAATATCATATGGGAAATTATATTATTATATATATTATGTAGACGTTGCGAAGGAGAGGGTTTAGGAATTTCAGCTCGGTGAAATTTCCTATAATTTTCGCTACGTCCGCAGAGCGCTATACTTTCAGGGAAATTCTCGGCTTTCGAATGCCTACGACGATGATTGCCACAATTTTCTCAACCGAGAAAGAGAGAGAGAGAGAGAAAAATGCTTCCGCGAGGTTGAGGTATATAAACGACTCGTCGTTGAATTATACAAAAAAATACCTTACTACTATTTCTTTTTTTATGTCGAAAAATCCATCTCCTCTGACACCTCTCTAACCCATCCACTTTTCCAATCACGAACTACCGCGCTTATAGCTTTCCGCGGCATAATAAGCCGCGCGCGAGCTACTCGCGCATCGTATCGGAATTTCTCGCGTATAGCCTCCGATACACACGTGGCTGTTAAGAGAGAAGAGGAGAAAATACGATGTTGTATACGCTACTTCGTGTTATACATGTGTATTCGCATATATAGACGCGGAGGGCTTTCTGCCGTGTCAAGTGCCGGCAGCGGATTATCGCGCGCGAATATTCGAGTGTCGAGTTCCGGGGTATCATTCCGACTTCGGCTGGATCTTATTTGGGGAGGAGATTATTAGGTTGTTGCGAGATAGATTTTACTGGCAATCGATATATGAGTATAATTTGCGATTGTTTTTTTATGAAAACGAGTGATACGAATATCGAAACGTGAGATATAGCGTGTAGATACGCGAGGAAGTCGTAAAAACAGCAGAGATTACATAATAATATTATGCAAATTTGAAAGCGAACAACTTTTGTTGTATACAGAGTAATAATGTCCAGGAAGCCTGTACGCGAATACGCAGTCGTACACCAGCAGTTATTTTAATGTACACACGTGTTACGTAATATATTCTTTGTTCTACGAAATTACCATCGATTCTAAATATCGACATATAGTGCTTTAAATATTTAACTTGAAAATTCCCCAACAATAACCATCGAAAACGTTCTTTTCCTCAACCCACCAGCACCGTAGTTCCAAACTCCTCTTCTAAACTCTCTGGCTATACCAAACGACCCACGTACGCCGCACATCTTCTCTATGTATATATCCCCGTGTCCTCCATTTCCATCTACCGTCCACTAGTATACGTGTACATTCACTCCACGCGCGCGCATCGGCATTGTACCATAAGTAGCTATATACACACAGACATCGATTACTACCGCAACGCCGTCCTTTTTTTTTGTATATAATACCGCGCGTGTATGGTATAGTATAGTAATTCTGTCTTTTTCGTGGGGCCCGCGATGAATTATTCAGAACCGAGTGAATGTCTTTGTGCGTGTACATAGGTGGGAGCGTTTGGAATTTGGCTGATCAATGGGATAGGAGAGCTTTGTTATGGTGATTGCGCATGAGATGTGCGCTGCGAGGTCTAATTTTTTTTGTCGCTGGCACGTGGTACGAGTGTGCGATGATGTTCGGAGAGTGTCTCGATTGTGAGTATATATATATAGAGGGAGGAGAATGCTGGAATACGACTGACTATTCTAATCGAGAAGTCGGGAGCTTTGAGTATATTATACCGTCTTTGTATAAAAGTTTTAGAATGACTGTAATTGACAAAAAAGATATAAAGCTAGAAACAAAAAAAAAGAAGAAGAAAAAATCCTATGCCGCTTTCGACACTTCCACTTCCTGAAAAAGCCGTGCAATAATCCACCCACACACATAGAGATTCACCCATCCCGCAGCCAGATGCACACCGGCAATTCGATCTCCCAGGTCTTCCCTCGGCTCATCCCTCTTGTTAACAAACCCTCTCTCGATTCGCACCCCTCCGCCCCCGCATTTTTCCAATCTCGCCTTTCTTCCCCGGACGATCCATCAGAGCGGCAGCCGCGCTCCACAATGCATTGACGCGTACTGTGTCCCCCACTGAAACATCCCCGCGACGGTCCGGTGTGTAAAGGATTACACCGAGCGCGCGCGCAGTAAATAATTCCCGCGGCACTTCAGTTGCACTGCTGCTGGACTATTGTTAGAGCAAACCGCTCTCTCCCTCTGCTCTGTGTGTCTTTTCGGTTGAGAGAAACGTTGAAGGCGCATATTTTACGGTAATAAATTGTAAATGAAGTTTTAATAACGTTATCAAAACTAGCTCGAATAATGTACGCAACGCGCATCAGCGTTAAACGGCCGTTTAACGCTCATTCGTATAATGCCCTCGTTTATGTAACTTACGCGCGCTTTTGAACTATATTAAGAAAAAAATGATGGCTCACCGTTACATTACGAGACGATAAAAAGAAATTTTTACGCGCGCTCGAGCGTCTGATGAAGCAATTACCGCACGTATAGTCTAAGTACTCGCGCTCGCGCACCGGAAATGTCGAATCGAGCAAAAACTTTCCGAATGCTTATTTCCTTTCTCCCTCTCTCTCTCTCTCTCTCTCGCTCTTATACGCGTCCGCAGCGTTTCCGTCTAATAGCTTGATATACTTTCTAATGATCCTTTAAAATGTAACATTATTATATACCGTTCAGCGTATTTCCTCCGCAGCCAATCGTAACAAAGAGTCGTAAACCGCCCGTCTATGCATTAAAGCGTATATCTTAAATGCATATATACGCGGAAATATAATGAGATTTTGTTATGTGCGGGATATCTTTTTATCTCTTATAGTTAGATAATGGCTATAAGTATGCGGTGCGAAGAAGTTATAATTAACATTTATGAATATCAGGTTTGAAAAACAATGCAGGTTCTGCTATGTTTCTGAAAATATATATATTTTTACGATTATTGCCGTCAGATAAAACCTTTTATTTTCATATACGATGTCCGATCGGTGTCGTAACATCTCCAAAATATAGTTTGGACAAGAATATATATACCCATAACGAACTTTCTGTTTCAAAAAACACCCCTATATCTACTCCTTACCTCCAAAGCATAAAAACCACTAATCCGCCACCACCCGACACCTCAAAATTCACTCGACTTTCATTACCTCTACGCGCGGGGCGCTTTGCGCGTAGTTAAGCGGATTAGACAAGCGCGCGCGGCGGGGATGAGATCCCTTTTCCTCTCCCGCGTATATATATAGGTACTTATATAAGCCGCAGCGCAAAGTCTCGTTAACGCACGCGTGCGTGCCTTTGCACTGAGGACAATTGGAGGATTTTGTCATTGCGAAAGCTGATAGTGCGGTAATGGTGTTGTGCGGTAGGGTTTGGAGTGGGTGAGACTTTTACGAGATGAATATAACGGAATGTCAGGGACTATTTGGAAAACAGTGCAGTGCCGGAGGCAGTAAATCCTATTAAAAAATCAAAATGCAAAATAAGCGAAAAATCATTTTACAGAACGAGTGAAAAACCGAAGGCTAAAATTGACAAAAATTATGATGTATGATTATTTTGGTTATTGGATGTATTTTCTGATTAATAACAGTGTTGTCGGCATTCTTAAATTCGGCATTTTCATTTTCGGCAAAATTATTTTCGGCAATTTAAAGTTAATAACCTTTCGGCATTTTTAGCTTTCGGTAAAAATATTTTCTAAAAACCTATCCCCACCTCAAAAAAACTTACATTCCTCATGAAAACACCAACAAATTCAGAACAGAACGAGCGCAAATGTAAAGAGCACAAAGTGTAATTTTTCCATGACAAAGAGGAAAAACAAAATGCGAGCACCGGCGTAAATTTTAACAAAACATACTCGAGATGTAAAAAAAGAACATTTCCATTTTCCTTCCATAGACGCTGCAGTATACCAACCAAGCAGCCAGCACTTCGTTTTATCACTCGCCCAGCTTCTCGCTATATTGTATATACCCACTGCAAGAATACTCCCCCCATATAATAAACAGCTTCGCAACGGAATAATTGAAACACCGCACTGCGCGAACAATTCCCCTTCCTCTAAAAGACCTTCGCGAACAATAAGACACAGACACGGAAACCCGCAAGGCATTCGCAACTCGGTGCTTGAAAATTCGCGTCCTTACATCACACACGCACAAACTGGAACAAAAAGCACAATACAGCCCATGAGCTTTAATTATAACATAATCCCCGTAATTTTCGCTTGTATAGCGCATAATCACGGGTGTTCCACGGTTTTTCGCATTTCGATGTCACATACACGTGTACGCGCGTGTCTGTTAATTTGGAGGACGAGCGAATTGGAGCGCGCGCTTATATATATAGAGTTCCTCGTCAACGGGTGCAATTGTGCGAGGACGCGAGGGAGAGTGAGGTGACGATTTTCTCCTCGAGGACTTAAGTAGGGTACGAGAAACGCGCAGGAGGGAAGGAAGCGCCGCGGCAGGAGTGTTTCCGCGAATGTGTAATATAAGCGAAGAGGGTCGCTTATTAATGTGAAGTGAGCCGTATATGAGTAAATCCGCCAAACTATCACACTTGTTGTGTCACAAAACTGGCAAAAATTTTTTTTAGGAGTACACCTTTGGTACACGTTTTTTCTTAATCTGTGTAGCTCATATTATACGAGATCACAGTTGAAC